>AWOL01S0067955.1:1303-14144 GCA_000715115.1 Nicotiana otophora
GAGCAGGCTTTTTGTATCATTATGCTAAGTTCAATGTGTTGTCTTTATCCAGGAAAAAAAAACTGAGAAACTAATTACTAATTATTTACGTGATACATTTACTTTTGTTAGCTAGAGACTTTGAGTCCACCTTCTACCACTGATCTCTTCCTTTCTTTTTGATTTTTTAATTGTTCTACTGTTTCATTTCTCTTTTCCATTACACACCTTTCCAGATTATTAATCAAAAAAAAAAAAAAAAAAAAAAAAAAAAAAGGTTCATCTATTTAGAACTTTTGGAGACCATCTACGTCTATGAATTTGTAACAATTAGTAGAAGCAAATGATTAGGACTGGCTGATCCAAAATTGCTTTTTGGAAATGGAAATGTGAAATTACTTGGTTGATGAATCTTTTTTCTTTGTTCAGTCATCTTCGTAGTCAGTTTTCAAATTCAACACAAAAACTAAAGCTAGGCTTTAAAATGCCAGAAAATGAACTTATAATCAGATTTGTTCAAAGAAGAAATTGAAATATCCTCTCAAAAAAGTTCTATCTGCTCTGAAGAATTAACTCCCAAGGAGATTGGAGAAGCTCTCTCACAAGTTCCACAAAAAATATGATAATTCTCAAAAACAAATCCAGACACAATTATCATGCATGGAAGTCTCAGCGATCACTGTTTCAATCCGAATATCTTTTATCCTTGACAAAAGCCCGTGGCGCGCAATAATATATACCAACCACGTTTCTAATGAAGAACCATAAGCGGCTAACTGATTCAGCAATAATATATTCAGAAGGATACATAACTCTAGTATAAGATTCCAAGACCCATTATGTGCAACAACAATGACAAAGGAAAATCAATCAACAAGTGCTTTCACAAAATATAGCACTTTCATTTCTAAAGAGGGCAAGAAAACGAAGCCCATTCAAGAGCAAAAGAATAATGTTGTGGAGAATTAAACACCGCAGGCTTCCAACGCAACAGATGCATACATACAAATATTTGGAAATTTTCTTCTCAGCCCTTCTTTCTGCTAATCCTTAGTAACCCATCTTCGACCACGAACTTGAATACCACCAAAGTTCTGATCAGTGCTACTCTCTCCACCACTTTCTGCACTGGTATTTCCAGATTTTTTACGGTGCTTCTTCTTCCTAGAAATGCCACTATCACTAATGCTTCCATTCAAAAGGGGATCATCTATCCCACGTATGACTCTTCGTGTTGGAGATGATGTGGCAACGCCAGTGTCGTCCTTAGTTTTTCTCCCTTTGTCGTGTTTCTTTATGTTCTGAGAGATTTTATGTAATTTTTGAATTCCTTTCTCTACAGGTTCCACTGCATGGGTTACTGTGAATTTCAAGTCATTCACTATCTGCTTGCAGGACCAGAAAGCATTGTTAACAAGGGAGACAGTGAAATAAGGAAACAGTAGGCTCGACATAATAAATTAAAAAAATTCAAGCTTGGCTATATAGGGTAAACTGGAGCAAGGTCAAATTTGAGCTGCAAGTCTTAGATAAACTTATACTATATATATTCCCCACTCAGACCAATTTACATGACAGATTTGTTTTTAGGAATGTCAACATGTTTGCACCATTCCGCTAATAATAAAACGTATCAAATTTTCACAACTTTCACGAATTATTTAGCTATTCAGAATTTAAACTTTGATGTGATTATTTTTCTATCAAACTAATTTTACAACTATTACTTTAGAATTCTTATTAAACCATGATCACTGAAGCTTTAGCAGTGCAAAACTTTCCAATTTGTCAGAATGCTTGAAACTGCATTACTTTTAAAGTACCTAAAATTTTTGCTTTCTTCCAACTCCTTTTGTTCTTTGTTTTATGAATCTTGTATTTCTTTCATGACTTTGGTAAGGGGAAGAGTTGAGTGATACCAGAAATTAACACGGACTGTATTCAATCACAGGTAAGATCACAGAACTTCTGCACTTATTAGTAACTAAAGTAGGCCGACTTTATTGGGATTGTGAGGACATATTGGAAAGTGAAGGAGCAAACTCTAAATCCCAAGAATTTTTACTTTCAACAACAACAAATAAATATAAACAAAACATGTGATTTCATGCATGATATATGAACTCCTAGTACTAGAGAAATAGAAAAGTAGGAATGTGTGAGTGAGGAGAATGACACAATGTAAAGGGACTAATGATCTATGTTGTCCAGACTCTCAAAAATGTCTCTCAGTGCATGCCGGATCCTCCAAAAGAAGTGCATTTTTGGAGGATCCGACACGAGTGCGGAAACATTTTGGGGAGTCCGCGCAATATAGCTAATGATTAATATTGTTTATGCCTTTCAATCTCTTTGTAACCTTGCATCTTCTTGATGCCTTTTGTTAAATAAAGAAGTATGACAGTCTTTTTGGGACAAACTAAAAAGGCAAGTATGACACATAAATTGGGACACAGAGAGTAGTAACTCTGAGTGGGAGGAGAATACACTCTGATTCCTTGGGATGATCATTTCATCTCTCCTTGAACTCACCCTCATGAAAATCAATACTATCAGGAATTGGATGACACTTGAATCCGCTAAAAAGCATACTTGAAATTTCAGGACTTGCATAGGAAGTTATTAGGTCTAGGCACACTAAATACCTAGCTTCAAAAACAATTTGGGCTCGAAGCGTAAATAGCAAAGAGGAAAAGATGCTTACATATTCACCACCACCAATAAAGATATCTTTAACACTTTCTCTGATGGTTGTTCCGCCCCTATCATCAGCGTCGGGTTGAGGAAGACGTAATTTGGTGGGACGTTCACTATCTCTAACCTCGTCAGGATCTACCGGCAAGTCAGCAGATACGTAATCTCCAAGAACTGCAACATCCCCAGTAAAACGCTCTCCCATCAGCTCGTATGGCTTGGCAGGGAAGACATAGAGGTGAACCACAGAAGCAATGCCCATCTGTACTGGATGAATGACAAGAGCTGTTAACCTTCAAAATTTGTAGGAATATCAAGCATCAATATATCACAAGTAAAAGCTTAGTGCCTATATTCATCAGTACATTACCCCATCCCTCGACCCTCATAACCCGAATAAACCTTCAGATACATAAAAATCATTGGCAGGGTTTGTGCTTTTTTTTTCTTTTTTCTTTTTTTGGAGGAAGGGTGGGGGAAGAAACGTGCATGGGACCCCAAATAAAGAACAAAAGCAGTTCTGCAGTAATCCAGACTCAACCATATGAAACCTCACACCTTGAGGTAAACCAATTCAAGAGCGCTATACAAGTAGTAAAACGTCTCAAGAAGATTTAATATAAGAGCAGCTTTCAACATTAATATGCATCAGTTCCAATACCACATAAGTATGCATCATACGTGCGGATCAGTTGGCACATAAGCATGCATTAGTTGTAACAAAACAGGTTGAGCAAATGCAAGAACCATCATGTATGCTTAAAGCTATCTTTCAAGCTTCTTGCCCACACCTTAATAACATAACAAGGAGATTTGTGTGCAATTTACTAGAAGCAATAAACAAAGGTAAAAATCCCGATAGCCAACCAAAATGTAGAGTATTAGAAGTAATAGAAACATACCCAACCCCAAAAAAATTACCTCAATGCATATGATGAAATCTTGAACGCTGGATTTAAACTGCAAAGCTTGAGCTATTGGACTTCTAAAGAAACCAAGTGTAGAAAACAGGGCTATCACCACGCCTTGCCACCAAGTTAAGAAAACAATTGACTTGAACGTTAGAAACTTGTACAGCGGCTTGATGTGAGATAATTCATCCTTTGTAATAGTATAAAATTGAACTAAGCAATACAATGCCCATGACTGACTGAAATTTAAAACCACAGCCATATACGGATACCTACAAAGACAAGGCATACAATGTAAGAGATATCTTGGACCATTTTACATTAGTTACATGGTAAATCAGCAATATCACATGATTTTAAATGTTGCAATATTTCCAGACAAATCTCTTTATAGGAGTATCTACCAAATAGATGCATCTCTATACCTACAAATTGAATATTGATAGAGGAACCAATTCTGCAACTACAGGAAGATGATAATTAGATGCTAAGAAACAGAATTCTGACCAGATTTGCAAATTTTGATGCCTATGCAGTCACTACCCTAGTACACGTGAAGGATTATGGAATAGACTTCCAACTGGACTTGTGATCCTTCCCCTGGCTGGCAGGCTGTCTTAAATAAAAAATTGACATAAAGACAAGACTGCTTGATATTCAGTATAAGGCACATTCAAGCAGTCTGATGCTGATGGCGCGACAGAGGGTAAAAAGAAGGATTTTTTTTCCATTAACTGAGTAAAGAGGTAGCAAGAGAATACTGCTAGGGGAAACAAAGAGAAAATGTAGGTTAGGAAGCTCTATTTGATCGAAGGGATGGCTAAAAGGCCAAATCCGGCTAAAAACAAAAAGAAGAGATCAAAGCGAGGGAGCTAATCAAATGACAACACTTACCCACAATTCCATTTGAAGTCTCCTTCACAATATACATCAAAAGTTTCAAGAATCACTGCCAAAGTAGCAGTAAATGCTTTGATTATCACCTGCAAAATTTGTGTGTTATATATATTTAAGTCGAGATGAGTACAGCTTGTTGGTCCAAAGGGATAAAGGATCTAAGTCAGGTAGCATACTTACATATTGGAAAATTCCAAACTTGATAACTTGGTATACCCACTGACCAAGTTTCCATGGCTTGAAAATATAATTCATGGGAAAATGATGCTTAACAATCCCCTTTTCAGAACCATGCTCTAGTAGTGGCATCTTTGAACCTGCGCGTCCTTCCCTCTTCATAAATTCTATGGTTCTCTTTTCCCCACCTAATTCCAAAAAAGGAAGGGGAAAAAAGAAGATGAAAAGAAAGGAAGAAAGACACAAATGACTGAATGAGTTCATAAAAGAGCTTTGAGAGACATTTTGCCCGTGACAGATGGCATAAATGACTAGTAAGATGAAACAGAGATAAATTTAAGCTTTGCAAACTTCAATTAGAATTTTCACGATACATGGCATCTAAGAATACCACTTAGCAAATAAAGCACGCCAGCCCTTTATATCAAGCAGTCAAATTCAGTTGCCATAGCAACAAGAAACACGTGAGTACGCGCGTGTGTGTAAGAGAAGAAACCTACTGATGAATGAGAAAAGTACAATGAATAGATCTCCTCAAGTTGCAAAACAAGGACATATATTCTTTCTTTAGGCAGGAACGATAATTGGGTTACTTTCCTGAATCTGAATATTAAATGGAAGTCACCAAGTAATCAAATTTAACATAGAAAGTATCCATACCTAAACATGCAACAAGATACCTCCCAAAGCAGTACATGGCAAAGGATTCATAGCAATCACGTAGTATCCCGATGTCAACACTAATCGCTGGATTTACCAATGACACAAACTGAAAAAATAAGCCAGATTAGAGAATCAACCAGGTAAACTCCTTAGGGTTTATGACAGTTTCTCTAGAAGTTAAGGTAAGCCAGACACTTGGGGCTGATCTTCAACAAAATGGTCTGCCTTTGCTGTGCATTTAACTTAGTGTCATGAGATTATATGATATTGAATTATTGACCTTATCAAGTGATCATGACAAATAATGCATAATTTTGCACAATAACTCAAAGATTTTCTCTATCTGCTGATCCCAACTCATATAAACTCAGGATAACTGGAAAAAGCAAAAGAAACAAAAATAAAAAAATAAAATAAAAAGGGAACTCACTGATTCAACAGCATAACAAGGCACCATCAATATTACTCCAATCAAAAACTTTTGTTCCTGCCATTACCAAACCCCAAAAAAGAAGAAGATACTAAAAATAACATAGAAACAGAAACTGAAATAAAACAGGAAAAAGACAGAAATAACCTCGGGATTTTTGTAAACTGAAAGGTGTTCAAAGATGAGATACGTAGAAAGTGTGATAGTAAGGATTACGAAGAATCCAGCAACTACAGTTGCCCATATTGGCGGCGAATAACTGCTATGAAGATTCTGGATTATTCGATTCAAATAATCCGATGAAATTGATATTATCCTCTGCATCAGCTTCGTCTTAGGGTTTATGGTTCGTCGGAAAGTTTGATTTTTTCCGATGATCGGATTTTTTAAATTTGAATTGAATTTTGAACGATCGGTTTGAGGGATTTTGCTTGAAAATCTTTGCTAATTTTGAAAATGGATTATTTCCAAATTGAACTTGTTAGTGTACCATTAGCTTTAATGGTTTTCCTAATTTTGAATTGGTAATACTGTTATAAAAAAATTGGTACTACTGAAATTTTACTGTTAAGAAAGAATTAAAGAAGCCGCCCTTTATTCGGATATTCCGAGGACTCAATGAGAATGTCACATCTTGCAATTAAATTATACTTAGTAGAGATTAATTAACTTTTCATAACAAGTATAAAATTTTTGTAAGCTGCTAGTGTATATATCTTAAGTACTAAACGTGTAACTCGTGGTTAAATTTCACAAATGAATATAAAATTTATATTTTCTCACACAAAAATTATAGAGCTTTTACTAACTCACATAAAAATTATAGTGATCGCAAAACATAAATTTTCGGTAATATTTTCTTATGTCGTGTTTTTTTTTTAATTTTTTCCAGTCCACTAAATAATAACATATTAAAAGAGAAATGGCTCGCACCGACCCAATCCAAAACCTAAATACATAAATTAAAATAATGCTAAAAGTGAATCCCCCCAAAAAAACATCAAGTAATATTTCTTCTTTCTTTGGAGTATTTTGCATGATGTTCTAATAAAAAAAAGGTATGAATGATCAGAGAGCTCTTGAAATAATAATCGCTACCAAGTTAAATGAAAATCTTGGAAAGCAAACTAAAAGATAGAAGTGTGTATTACGAGAGAAGGATTCACTTATAGTATTATTTTAATTTATGTATGTGAATTTGGGGAGTTCTTGGAGGGAGGGAGCCGAGGGTCTATCGGAAACAACCTCTCTACCCAGGTAGAGGTAAGATCTACGTACAAACTACCCTCCTCAGACCCCACTAGTGAGATTATACTAGGTTGTTGTTGTTATATATGAATTTGGGGTCGGATCAAGTCACTCTTCTTTTAATTGAGTTATTATTTGAAAAAAAAAATTGAAATAAGAAAATATTACCGGAAAATTGTATTTTCCGATCACTATAATTACGGTGTGAGTTAATGCAAGTTTATGAAATTTAAGCATTTGTGAAATTTAACCGTGAAACTCAATATCCAACTCGGTTTGGTTGGAAACTTGAACCAAATTATTTATAAAAAATGGTTTAAAAAATATAAAAAAATTGGGCTTGGTAAGTGCAACACTCCGTGCATTTCACCCTCCTCTCTCTCTCTCTACGAAGAAAAACTATTTCAGTTTGGTATTGTTGGTATATTTCTCACTCTATATATTGTTAAAGTTTCTCTCTCTACAATTGTTTTGACTTGGACATATTTTTATCCATTGTTTGCATTCTTTGGACTTTTTCAAACTTAGCATATCAAATCACCATCTTTGCTAAACAAAATTTCCAAACAAGTTGATTTATGGTCCATTGATACAATTGGGATTTTAGAATCACTTACTAAATTTATTCTCTTTTCCCTTGACGTGCGATAAAGAAGTTGTCACCACCCAAAATCTCACCCGTCGTGATGACGCCTATCTCAATCCGACATAATCAATAACTCACAATATCTTTTAAATACGGAAAACATCATAATTAAGTTTAATAGAAAATCCCACAAATTCTAGGTAAAACATATTCCCAAAATCCGGTGTCACTAAATACATGAGCATCTATACATTATAAGTCTGGAAAAAATCTGGTCTATAATAATCTCAGACCAAATATAATTAAAAAAAAGGATAGGGAAGGAGAGACAAGGTGTGCGAAACATAGCAGCTACCTCTGAATCTCCGAAAAATTAACCGTGCGAAAGAATCAACATCCACTATGTCCGGGATCACCTGGATCTGCACACGAAGTGCAGAGTGTAGTATGAGTACAACCAACTCAGTAAGTAATAATAATAAATAAGAACTGAAAGTAGTGACGAGCTTCACGGCTAAGTCCAAATACTTTCCAACATAAAAGGGTAGGCATGCTCTCAAGTTCAATATTTAAGATTTCACAGAAATTTCATATCAAGTTTGATTGAAATAGAAAATAATATTTTTTCCGAAATTTTCTAAATAGTGATATATGACAACTGAAATGCAGCAAATAATGAAATCAATGCATCATCTCAGAGTAACAGTCACTCAGTCCTCCCATTCACTCCAACCTCACAGTCACTCTTTCCTCACAGTCGCGCATTCCTCACAGTCACTCATCACTCAGCACTCGGCACTCGCACTCAGTAGGTACCTGCGCTCACTGGGGGTGTGTACATACTCCAAATGGGATCCTTCATCCCAAGCGCTATATCAAGCCAATCATGGCATAAATCAATAAAACATGTTGCGACATGCAGCCCGATCCATAAATATCCTCACAATTAGGCCCTCAGCCTCACTCAGTCATCAACCTCTCCAGTCTCCCGGGCTCTCAGAAATCAAAATAAGCAGCCCAACAACAATGATCTGATGCATCAATAATGAATAAGAGAGACTGAGGTAAAAATGTGCAAATAGAACTGTAACTGAGTGCAAAATAATAATTTAGCAAATAATTTCATAAGTACACGACCTCTGTGGGTCCCAACAGTGTAAACATATGATTTAAACATGATCTGTGGTTCAATTTCTCTACTACATGGAGAATGTACAGATAACCACAGATTATTCAACTGCACAGTTCCATGTAATTTGACCAAGTCACAATTCCTACGGTGCACGCCCACACGCCCGTCACCTAGCACGTGTGTCACCTTAAAACCAATCACATAATATAAAAATCCGGGGTGTCATACTCTCAGGATCAAATTTAAAATTGTTACTTATCTCAAACCGTGTAATTCTCTATTCTGCTATGCCTTTGCCTCGTGAATTGACCTACAAACGCCTCGAATCTAGCCACTAATAATTCGATTAAGTCAATAAAATTTATTGCAATTAATTCCATAAGAAAATACTAATTTTTCAATAAAATCCGAAATTTAGCTCAAAAATTATCCGTGGGGCCCACGTCTCAGAACTCGACAAAAGTTATAAAATCCAAAAGCTCATTCAAACACGAGTCTACCCATACCAATTTTACCAAAATCCTACCTCAACTCAACCCTCAAATCTTCAATTTAAACTAAGAGAGTTTTTCTAAATTTTCCAACTTAATTCACCCATTAAATGTTAAAAATAACTATGGATTCGGGTAATTTAACCAATATTAAGTTAGGAACACTTACCCCGTTGTTTTCCTTGAAAATCTCCCAAAAATTCTCTCTCCGAGCTCCAAATCGGTAAAAATAAAAAATGGGACGAAGTCCCATTTTCAGAACTTAAACTCCCTGCCCAGTCATTTGCTCTACGCGATCGCGGACAACCACACGCGATCGCGAAGTACAAACTTTCACTGCCCAAAAAAGACCCTACGCGATTGCGAAGCGCAGGATCCTCAGCCCTACGCGATCGCGGACAACTACACGCTATCGCATTGAGCAAACGCGTGGCCCAACCTTCTGCTAATTCCTCTTCGCGAACGCGGCATTTCCCACGCGTTCGCGTAGCACAGCCTAGCCAAACCTACGTGATCGCGGATGCCTTCACACGATCGCATATCACAAAATCTCACTGTTCCAACTTAGCCTACGCGATCGCGGACATTCTTATGCGATCGCGTAGAAGGAAACCAGTGACAGAAAACCAGCATTCTTCAGCTGGAATGCAAAGTCCAAAATTGATCCGTTAACCGTCCGAAACTCACCCGAGGCCTCCGAGACCTCAACCAAATATACCAACAAGTCCTAAAGTATGATACAAACTTAGTAGAAACCTCAAATCACATCCAACAACGCTACAACCATGAATCATACCCCAATTCAAGCCTAATGAACTTTGAAACTTCCAATTTCTACAAATGACGCCGGAACCTATCAAGTCACGTCCGATTGACCTCAAATTTTGCACACAAGTCATAAATGATGTAACGTAGGTATTCCAATTTTCAGAATCGGATTCCGACCCCGATATCAAAAAGTCAACTCCCCGGTCAAATTTCCAAAAATTTGACTTTCGCCATTTCAAGCCTAATTTCACTACGGACCTCCAAATACTTTTTCGGACACGCTCCTAAGTCCAGAAATTACCATACAGAGCTATTGGAATCATCAGAAATCAATTTCGAGGTCGTTTACATATAAGTTAATATCCGGTCAACTTTTCTAGCTTAATTTTTCAATTATGAGATTAAGTATCTCATTTCTCTCCGAAATCCTTCCGGACCTGAACCAACTAACCCGGTAAGTTATAAAATAACTGTAAAGCATAACTTGAGCAGTAAATAGAGGAACAGGGTTATAATACTCAAAATGACCACCCGGTTCATTACATTCTCCCTCTCTTAAACAAACATTCATCCTCGAACGAGTTTAGAATCATACCTGGAATCTCAAATAGGTGTGGATATTTGCTCTGCATCTCCTGCTCAATCTCCCAAGTAGCTTCTCTGACTGGTTGTCCTCTCCACTGTACCTTTACTGATGTTATGTTCTTTGACCACAGCTTTCGAACTTGCCAGTCTAAAATAGCCACCGGCTCCACATCATAAGTCAAATTACTGTTCGTCTGCACTGTACTGAAATCCAAAATATGAGACGGATCCCCGACATACTTTCGGAGCATGGATATATGGAATACTGGATGAACATATGATAGACTAGGTGGAAAAGCAAGTTCATAAGCCATCTTTCCAATTTTCTTAAGTATCTCAAAAGGCCCAATATACCGAGGGCTCAACTTGCCCTTCTTTTCGAACCTCAACACACCCTTCATGGGTGAAATCTTGAGCAGAACCTTTTCCCCAACCATGTAAGCAACATCACGAACCTTCCTGTCAGCATAACTCTTCTGTCTAGACTACGCCGTGCAAAGCCGCTCCTGAATCAATTTAACCTTCTCCAAAGCATCCTGAACTAAGTCAGTACCCAATAGCCTAGCCTCACCCGATTCAAACCAACCCACCGGAGACCGAAACCGTCTCCCATATAAATCCTCATACGGAGCCATCTGAATGCTCGATTGGTAGTTGTTATTGTAAGCAAACTTTGCCAGTGGCAGAAATTGATCCCAAAAACCTCCAAAATCAATGACACAAGCGTGTAGCATATCCTCCAATATCTGAATAGTGCGCTCGGGCTGTCCGTCCGTCTGAGGGTGAAATGTTGTATTCAACTGAACCTGTGTTCCCAATTCTCGCTGCACTGCTCTCCAAAACTGTGATGTAAACAACGTGCCTCGATCTGAAATGATGGACACTGGCACACCGTGTAGGCGAACAATCTCGCGGATATAAATTTTAGCCAACCGTTCCAAAGATTAAGTAGTACCAACTGGAATAAAATGCGCAGACTTGGTCAATCGAAAAACTTCCTCAAAGTTTATGGAAGCCCAACTACGCAATCCATGGTAATACGCTCCCATTTCCACTTCGGAATTTCATGTCTCTGAATCAATCCTCCCGATCCCTGATGCTCGTACTTTACCTATTGACAATTTAAACATTGAGCTATAAACCCAACTATATCTTTCTTCATTCGCCTCCACCAATAGTGCTGCCTCAAATTCTGATACATCTTCGCGGCACCTGGATGAATGGAATACCGTGAATTGTGAGCTTCATGGAGAATAAACTCATGCAAACCATCTACATTAGGCACACATAGCCTGCCCTGCATCCGTAATACACTGTTATCCCTAATAGTGACTTCCTTGGCATCACCGTGTTGAACCGTGTCCTTAAGGACAAGTAGATGAGGATCATCATACTGGCGCTCTCTGATGCGATCATATAAAGAAGACCGAGAAACCACACAAGCCAAAACTCGATTCGGCTCAGAAACATCCAATATAACAAACTGGTTGGCCAAGGCCAGGACATTTAAGGCTAAAGGCCTACTGCTACCGTTAAGTATGCTAAGATGCCCAAACTCTCCGCCTAACACTCAAGGCATCGACCGCCACATTGGCCTTTCCGGGATGATAGAGAATGATGATATCATAATCCTTAAGAAACTCTTACCACCTCCGCTGCCGCAAATTAAGATCCTTCTGTTTAAACAGATGTTGTAGACTCCGATGATCGGTATAAACCTCATAATGGACACCGTACAAATAATGTCACCAAATCTTCAAGGCATGAAAAATAGTTTCTAACTCAAGGTCGTGAACTAGATAACTCTTATCATGTACCTTTAACTGTCTGGACGCATAGGCAATCACCCTACCGTCTTGCATAAGCACTGTGCCGAGATCAATACGCAACGCGTTATAATACATAGTATAAGACCCTGAACCTTTAGGCAACACCAATACTGGAGATGTAGTCAAAGCTGTCTTGAGCTTCTGAAAGCTCTCTTCACATTCATCCGACCACCTGAACTGAGCACCTTTCTGGGTCAATTTGGTCATAGGTGATGCAATAGACGAGAAACCCTCCACGAAGCGACGATAATAACCGGCCAAGCCGAGAAAACTCCGAATCTCAGTAACTGAAGATGGCGTAGGCCAACTCTGAACTGTCTCTATTTTCTTCGGATCCACCTTAATACCTTCACTGGACATTATGTGTCCCAAGAATGCCACCGAACTTAGCCAGAATTCACACTTAGAGAATTTGGCATACAATCTCTCATCTCTCAGCCTCTGTAATACA
>AWOL01S0067959.1:0-17398 GCA_000715115.1 Nicotiana otophora
ACTGGATCCAGAAATGACCACGACAATTACCAAAACTCTCCCTTTCATCGTGTGTCACCACCTCCTCAAGATACACAGTCAGAAGTTTATGGTTCAAAATAATAGGTTTAAGTTGCCGAATTTTAAACTAATAATTTGTACATATTTAGTAAATTTCGTTAGACAAATGTATATGTTTGGATTCAAGCTACTGAGTTCGGCTGAACCTGTAACTTATGTTCTAGCTCTGCCCTTGATCTCCTCTCTTGACTTTAACCTTGAACTAATTGTAGTATATACGTACTTACAAAGGGTGTACTAATAAGTGGAGATTTTGACTACTTATTAGAACCTTTTTGCTTTTGTTTTAGTCTAAAAAGCGTTTAACTGTGTTCCCGAAAATTGATGAAATATGTTTAATTGCAGGAATATGAAAAATGAGCCCCAAAGATGAAATTCAACTAAAGAATGAGTGATCTGAACTCAAGGACGAAAATAGGCACAGAAGCGAATCACATCAGGGACAAGTGCAAAGTGCAGTCCGCACATGAAATGTGCGGCCGCAGAATCTGGGCAAGAGCAAAAGTTCAGAAAACCTACATTCTAGTTCAACAAAAGTGCGGACCGCACAATTATTGTGCGGTCCACAGAAGATCAGCTACACGGCCGCAATCATATTTGTGCGGTCCGTAGAAGAGCAATGTGCGGACCGTAGAAAGAGTGAAGTGACGCTGCAGTTCAGAATTATGCTGCCGCAGGTTTTCATTCCTGCCAGGCTGAAGCAAAGTGCGGACCGCACATGTAATTGTGCGACCGCAAAACCTGCGAAAGGGAATTTTTATCCGAAAATTCTAGCACTGTATAAATAGAAGAGATTCATTTTTTTAGGTCAACTTTTGACATCAGCAGCCACTCTAGACGTTTTACTTTGCTCTTTTTAGTAGGTTTTGCTATTTTGAGCTTTTTGAATATTACTTTTATCATCTTAATTATTATTATTATTATTATTATTATGGGTTTAATTATCACTTATTCTTCTTTTTCTACTTAAGTATGAGTAGCTAGACTTTCACTAGGGTTGTGACCAAACCCTAGTGTGTAAACTTAATATGTGTTTGATATTTTGCTTGTTTATGGTTGGGTGTTGATTATCTAGCCTTGTTCTCGCTTTTATTTGAAGAATTAATAGTTGCATACACTATTGCATGCCTATTTGACTTGGTTTCTACTTGAGAAAGAGAGACTTAGTCTAGGAAAACTCTGTTAGTAAGAAATTGGGTCAATCGAGAGATTGATAAGCCCAATTAAAGGGTTGAACCTAGAGATAGTAAAACCCGATTTGAGCTTATTATCAATTGCTTTGTTCAATACCTATTTGGACTTGAGAAAGCCAAATTGAGCAAAATCACTCTCTGATCGAGAGGTATTAAGTGAGTACTTGAGTGTTGATAGCTATAATACACCCCGACCAATAAAATAAATTTTAAGGCTTACAACCCATTAAGCGAACACCTAGGTGAATGTCATAGTCCTAGGCCTTTTTATCATTTGAAAAACAACCTAAAATAATTTCCTAGTTTCGTTCTTAAAATCGCAATAGTAGTTTAAGTTAGATTAGCAAACAAAACCCAATATTCCGGAAGTGCAAATCAAGATATATAATTTCACGCACTAAGATATATACTACTAGCACCCATTCGCATAGCTCCCAGTGGAATTCGACCCCGACTCTGTTGGGTATTATTATTGCATCGATCGTTTTCATATCCTCAAATAGAGGAGTGAAATTGGATGAGATCATGTACTAAAACCATTCAATTTGTAGAGCCAATAACATAACATAAAAGTTTTTTTATCATAAAGCTTTTAACAAAAATTTCAATCCATTATTAGGTAAAGTAGTTTAGCTCATTTAGTTATCTAATAGAATATCTAATTAACATGAAAGCTTAACCAATAGGCATAGTAGATGAAAATATTTATTATCCTCCTTGGATACTCTTATGTACCATATTCAAGATGTTTTATACTTCTAACACCATCATGCGCAATTTAACCTGCTTTATAGACAAGATATGGAGTAGTTCAAAAACTTTGTATAAATTCTTCAGGATCCCTTCATATACACTTAACATGTCAAATTGTGAGCGGGAGATGAAGAAATTACAGCAATAGTGGTCGAGGGAGACAACTACATACTATTGGAAATGAAGGCTCTCAGAGAATGAGCTCAAATGAATTCCTCTTCTTATTTTATATCTCTAAAATCTATTATATACAAAGCTGACTTCAACCAACTGATATCTCACAGCTCACTAACAACTCATCTAACTAACTAACTGACTCTTAACAGATAATTAACACTACACCTAACTACAGTTAATTCTACTAACTCTAACTATAGTTAACTCCTAGACTCATAAAGTAACTTCACTCTCAACACTCCTCCTCAAGCTGGTAGGTGCAAAGACATTAAGCACTCCCAGCTTGGAAACCAAATATTCATGTTGTGATCTCAATAGTGCTTTAGTTATGATGTATGCTTGTTGCTCACTTGAGCTTACATGATATGTTTGCACTATCCCTTGCTGAATTTTTCCCCTTATAAAATGACAATCCACTTCTATATGTTTTGTCCTCTCATGATAAACTGGATTAGCTACAATCTGCAATGTTGCTTTGTTATCATAATATAGATCAACAGGTTCCCTCACTTCTGCTCCCAGCTCTTTAAACAAGCCAATTAGCCACGTCAGTTCTGATAGTGTAGAAGCCATACTCTTGTACTATGATTCTGCTGAGCTTCTTGATACTGTAGTTTTCTTCTTTGATTTTTAGGCAATGAGTGACTCACTATGATTCACTCTGAAGCCTGTAATTGACTTCCTGGTGTTTGGGTATGATGCCCAATCAGCATCACAGAATGTTGTCAATGTGTTGCTCTTTTTACTACTCATTAATACGCCCATTCCAGGTGTCATCTTCACATATTTCACTACTCTTAAAGTTGCTTCCCAATGAGATTCTTTAGGCTGTTGTATGAACTGACTATCTGCACTATATAAGCAATGTCTGGCCTAGTCATGGTCGGGTAGAGCAATTTTCCAATCTTTTTTTTGATACTGCACTTCGTATTCCAACAGCTCATCTTCTGTGGTTCCAGCAACTTCATCAAGTTCCTTTGTTGTAAGCTTTTGATTGAATTCCAGGGAAGTCCCAATTGGTTTGGCACCACTCAAAACTAAGTCTGATATCATCTCCAAAGTGTATTTTCTTTGGTTCATCAAGATTCCCTTGTGTGATCTAGGGAACTCAATGCCTAAAAAATACTTAAATTCACCAAGGTCCTTCATCTTGAAAGCTTGTTGTAGGTCTTTCTTAGTGGACTCTATTAAACTCATGTCACTGTATGTGATCAACATATCATTAACATAGACTAAAACTACTACAATGCTCTTATCTTGTCTCTTAGTAAACAAGGAATGATCTTATGAGCTTTGATTGAAGCCTAGGCTGAGCAATGCATCTGTTAACTTGACATTCCATTGTCTGCTAGCTTGTTTCAAACCATACAAGGATTTAACAAATCTGCATACTTTATTCTTCTCCCCCTGAATTGCAAAACTTTGTGGAAGTTGCATGTAGACTTCATCATACATGTCTCCTTGAAGGAAAACATTGTAGACATCTATTTAGTGCAAGTGCCAACCTTCACTAGCTGCTAGAGGCATCACTGCCCTGACGGTGACAATCTTCACTACAGGAGACCGGTGACAATCTTCACATGAGAGAATGTTTCATTGTAGTCCAATCCCTTGTATTGATGGTATCCCTTAGCTACTAGTCTCTTTTTATATCTCTCAATATCCCCATCAGCCTTGTATTTAACTTTGTAGACCCACTTACACCAATAAGCACCTTGCCAGCGGGTAGTGCAACTAGTTCCCAGGTATGGTTGTCTTCAAGAGCCTTTAACTCTGTCTGCATGCCCTCAACCCAAATTGGATATTTAGATGATTCATGATAAGTCTGAGGTTTTACTATGTAGGTGAATGCAGCTAAGGATTGCCTGTAGGAAGGTTTGAGTCTATCATAGATAATACTGGCATGAATAGAGTGTGGTGGTTGTGTTGTGCTCTTGGACTTTGGTCCAATGATGAAGTCTGTCATCCATGATGGTTGCTATTTATTTCTCTGAGACTGTCTCATATGTGCATTAAAAGAATCAGGTAGTGACATTGTTGCAGGAGGTTGAGGGAAATGAGCAGCATCAGTAGGTGAATCAGGTGCAAGCAAGGGACTATCAGTAGGTTCAGATAGTAGGACATCAGCAGGTGGTGATGTAGTGTCTGGCACATGGTCAGCTGACTCTCCAGTTGGTGAACCATGTGTGATAGGATCAGGCAACTCACTATGTTGAAATGATTGATCTAGTAGGACTTCAGAGTCTGCTGCAAAGGGAATATCAATTTCTGCAATATGATAATTGTCTTCCATATGACTGGTTTCCTCTAAAGGCATCAGCCAAGCTGTATCATTTAAGAATTGCTTAGAACTATCGGCAGATTTGTGCTTCAAAGGGAACACATTTTCTCTGAAAGTAACATCCCTGTTAATAAAAAAGGGAATGGTTAGCTAAATCATATAGTATATATTCTTTTGTTACTTCTGAGTATCCAATCATTGCTGCAGCCACTACCCTTGATCCAAATTTGTCATGCAAAGGTAGCCTTTTTTTATAACTTAGACATCCCAACACTCTTAGATGACTCAAGGTAGGTCTTCTCCCATGAAANGGGAATATCAATTTCTGCAATATGATAATTGTCTTCCATATGACTGGTGTCCTCTAAAGGCATCAGCCAAGCTGTATCATTTAAGAATTGCTTAGAACTATCGGCAGATTTGTGCTTGAAAGGGAACACATTTTCTCTGAAAGTAACATACCTGTTAATAAAAAAGGGAATGGTTAGCTAAATCATATAGTATATATTCTTTTGTTACTTCTGAGTATCCAATCATTGCTGCAGCCACTACCCTTGATCCAAATTTGTCATGCAAAGGTAGCCTTTTTTTTATAACTTAGACATCCCAACACTCTTAGATGACTCAAGGTAGGTCTTCTCCCATGAAAGACTTCATATGGACTCTTGCCTTTTAGAACTGTCGAAGGCATTCTATTGATGATGTATGTGTAAGCCAAAACACAATGACCCCAGAATTTAAGTGGGATTCCTCCCTGAAATCTAAAAGCCCTAGCAACTTCCAAAATATGTGTGTTTTCTCTCTGCCACCCTATTTTACTGGGGTGTATAAACACATGTTCTTTGATGTACTGTCCCAAGAAAAATTAAGAGCTCCTTGCATTCATTGTTTATGAACTCACTTCTATTGTCAAATCTGATTACTTTAACTGCTTTGTTGAATTGTGTGTGCACCATTTTAAGAAACTGTCTTAAAATGACTACAACATCACTTTTCAATTTCAGCAAAAACAACCAAGTAACTCTAGAGTGATCATCAACAATTGTAAGCAATAGTTTATTGCCATCATAAGTCTGTACATTGTAAGGCCCTCAGACATCTATGTGTAGCAATTGAAAAACTTGAGAAGCCATACTTGTACTATTTTAAAATGGTAATCTAGTATGTTTAGCTAATAGGCAAGCAGAACACTCATGTATTGTTTTAGTGCTATCTATTAAAGGCAAATCAAGACATTTTCTAATCACTCCAACAGGTGCATGCCTCATTCTCTTGTGCCACTGTCCAATGTCCATGTTCTCTGATCTTGTGTTCAAACTCTTAGCTGATGATGTAGTGTTATCATTAGTAAATTGAGGCAATAGGTACAAACCATCATCCTCTTTACCAATCCCCCTCACTCTGCCAGTGTAGAGGTCCTAGAACACACAGAAATCATGCAAAAAAAAAGAATATTGCTGCTCTTTAGTGATCTTAGATACTGATAAAAGATTATATTTAAAATTGGGAACATATAGCACATTATTCACTAATCTCCCTGTTATATGGCAAGATCCAACATGTGACACATCAGTAACACTACCATTTGGCAGATGGACCTTCTTAGTGTTATTAAGTTTGATCATTTCAAACAACATAGTTAAGTATGAAATCATGTGATTTGTTGCTCCTGTATCCACAATCGAGTTTCTAGAATCAGAATTAACAAATAGTGCTTTGATAGTACCTGCCATATTGGCTGAACTTTCTGCAGGATTATCATTATTGAGCAACTTCAGGATTTGATTATACTGTGCTGGTGTGAAACATGGAGTTGGTAAACCAGCTGTAACATTTGTACTATTGTTGTTTCCACCAAAATATGTTGCTCTATGTTCTTCAACTGTTACATTGCTAGCAGTGTTGTTTCCAAAGCTAGGAGTATTATTTCCAAACCTCTTTTTAGGTTTAAAATCAGCTGAATAGCCTATGATTTTGAAGCGTTACGCACGTGTATGTCCCTTTATCTTGAAAAAATCACATTGCATATTATAATTCTTCTTTTGTCTTTGCATACCTCCACTCCTAGCAGCCATTAGAGATGTCATCTTTGCTCCTTCAGTAGGAACGGAAGCATCAGTCATGCTCCTTTGACTCTCCCGTTTAGTGAGCATGGAGTACGCCTTGTTCAAAGTAGGTGGCATTCCTGACCCATAAAATTCAAATCTTGGGTTCGCCATAAAAAGTCACCGAGATGGGGGTCGGGGGTAGGGGACAATGTTGGAGATGGGTGGAGGAAAATAGAAATATAAATTGTGGACAAATATAAAGACTCGTGTAAGCATATAGTATACTTGAGGCATACAGTTTAATGCATATAATAAAGAGTAAGAATTGCAATAAATCAATGGTCTTATTACCTGGTTTAAGTTCAAGATAAATATTTTCAATTCTTAATTAAGTTTTCCTAAGATTGTAGACAAATACTGATCAGCAAAAATAAATTTCGTAAAGTAATTTTGCTGAATATGAGACAGTCGCTCAAAATCTTAAACACAAAGAATATGCTACCCAATGTCCAAGTATGGTTTAATTATTTTCTCACCTTTCTTTTTCCTAGATGGAGATATTATATCTTGATTAAACTTATTTAAAAACTAAGAAAAAAATGATTTAACTTCTGCGTATTTGTGTGGATTGAGGGCGAAAAATAAGGGGCTACTCTAGCGATGAAAGGTGCAGGCACCATCATAAGAATATGGTTGTGAGCCTGTTCATAAGACTCATTAAGTCCCATGAGAAACTGTAGCAGCTTCAATCGTTCCATGAAAACAACAAATTCACACGACTTAGCACAGTCGCACCTAGGAATTGGGGCTACACAATCAAATTCTGCCCATAACAACTTCAATTTCAAAAAATATGTTGCTACTGAGCTAGTTCCCTGACTAATCGTAGCAATTTGCTTATGAATCTGAAAAATCTCATAATAATCTACCTTATCAAATCGCTCCTTCAATTCATTTCAAACTGCACATACATTTAACGAATATACAATTCAGCTGAAATACAATTCATTATCCATGAAAGGACAATGGTTTATATCGTTCCCACAGATTAACGAGATTTGGACCATAGTCCTCCCTTTTGCATGTGCCTTCGATGAACCCTAACTTATTGCGACCAAGGATCGTAATTCTCATCGCTCGGCTCCATACAGAGTAATTCTCTGTCCCTCTCAATTGTAGTAAGATTAGTACTGCACTTGAATTATCATTCACTATCAAAAACAATGAATGATTGTGGCTTAATTTCTCCGACAAAGTGTCGTTGACAGCCATGGTCTTCGAACGAAGAAAAACTCAGGGAAATTTCTGATGAATTCGAACAATCAATCCTCAATCTCCCATAGCTCTGATACAATGTCAAATTGTGAGCTGGAGATGAAGCAATTACAGCAATGGTGGTCGAGGAAGACAACTACACAGTATTGGAAATGAAGGCTTTCAGAGAATGAGCGCAAATGAATTCCTCTTCTTATTTCATATCTCTACAATCTATTATATACAAAGCTAACTTCAACCAACTGATATTTGGCAGCTCACTAACAGCTCATCTAACTAACTAACTAACTGACTCTTAACAAATAATTAACACTACTCCTAACTGCAGTTAATTCTACTAACTGTAACTATAGTTAATTCCTAGACTCATTAAGTAACTCCACTCTCAATACAACATAGTATAATTAAGATAAAATCATAGGTGTGGGAATTTAATCAAATAGTTTTGGTATCCTAGTATATACCCGATGTCGAACGTTGTAAGTTTTAGCACTTATCAAAACGTAACATATATTTCCTCCGTTTAAAAAAGAATAAGACAATTCATTTATTAGTCCGTTAAAAAATTTTATTGACAAATTTTAAATATTTTGCAGTTACACGAAAAATATGGCGTATTTAAGATTACAAATTAAAAAAATATTTTTTTTATTTCTTAAATTTTATATATCCAATCAAATTGCATCATATGAGGGACTATTGTAAAATAAATATCGACAAAGGTATTTGGGTGGATTGTCAACCAGAAAAAGTAAAAGAAAAGAAAAGAAGGGGAAAAAAGAAAAGCAGAAGGGGGAATTTTCAGTAAATTACCTAATAGGAGTATAAGCATCAGGTACATTTTTCACAAAATCATAACCAGGAAGTCAGCAAAAAGGGGGAAAAGATGAAAAATCAGAAAAAGCATGATCTGCACTAAGAATAATTAGTATAATATTACTAAGAATAATTAGTATAATATCTTACTCCAGGAATGAGGATAAGAGAAATATCACAAGAAGAGAATGACAAAAATAATAAGTAAACGTATATCACGAGATCGAAGATATATATAATAATAACATGAATAGGTAAAAACTTGACAATGAAATAACACAACAGTATTTTGATTTCAGAAACAAGAAAACTTAGACTATCAATAGCGGGGCCAATTGGGTGTGACACCAAAAGATTTGTCAACTCAACTAGAGAAGGAATCTTTTACATAGTATGACAAATTAGCATTTGTGTAGGTTACATGTTCTGGGTAATACACTAGTAAAAAGAATGAGACTTTGCTAAAACTACTTGCCACTATTTAAATTAATTAGTTGAAATTGGTATTAAATTCACGGTTATAATTTGTTCGCTAATATTTAAAGGATTCATCACGTTATAACCTTCCACATTAATTTTGACTAATTGTTATCTTTCTCGTGTATCTGCTTTTGGAATATATTATGCTAAATTTAGAGAACGAGTATAGATTAGGAAACAAAGATTTAACTTATATCATTTACAGTGAAAATAATTTTTACATTGGTGCAATTTAAGTAACTGATCGTGCACCCTTGGTCTTAAATTATTTATCATTTTTTTTTATTCGTGCTTTAATAAACATTAGTTAGAAGGAGTTTTGGATTATTTTATCCTAAGTTCTGTCTTAAGATATAATCTCTCTTTATTAAATATTTACTTTATTTATTTACTATCTTCATTTTAAGAACAATTCTTGAACTTTTAAAATAATAAATAATTTGAGACAATTATATTTAAAAATCACGATAAATAAAAAAATATAATTAATTTTTACTATATTTTAATGATATACTATAGTAAAAGTTAAACTCTTTAAAATAAAACAAAAACAATAAATGGGCAACATGAAAAAAGGGGACCCTCGTTCAGAGTGTAACTTCATTTTCTAAGCTTGCGGAGAGATAGTATCGAAGACATCAATTTAAGACAGAAGGACAGAGATAGGACAGACTTGGTCAGCCTTCCCCTTCAGCTTTGAGAAATTTCACTACTGCCCTTCTTTACTTTGCTATTGCCACTTCACTACAACTAGGGTTTTCTCATAAAACAATCCATTTAGGAGTCGTTTGGTTGTCGGATAGAGTTATGCAGGTATTAGTTATACATTTATGCAGGTATTAGTTATGTATATATTAGTTATGCAGGAATAAGTAATGCATGAATTAGTTACACATGTATTAGTTATGCAGGGATAACTAATACATGGATTAGTTATGCATGTTGAAATTAGTTATGCATGGATTAGTTATGCGGTAGTTATATAAATGTAATGTGAGTTTTATTTATTATTAGCTTACTTTATTATATTAAAATTATTAGTATAGTTTAAATATATATTTTTAAACAAAAAAATACAAGTTTGAATAAANTAAAACAATCCATTTAGGAGTCGTTTGGTTGTCGGTTAGAGTTATGCAGGTATTAGTTATACATTTATGCAGGTATTAGTTATGTATATATTAGTTATGCAGGAATAAGTAATGCATGAATTAGTTACACATGTATTAGTTATGCAGGGATAACTAATACATGGATTAGTTATGCATGTTGAAATTAGTTATGCATGGATTAGTTATGCGGTAGTTATATAAATGTAATGTGAGTTTTATTTATTATTAGCTTACTTTATTATATTAAAATTGTTAGTATAGTTTAAATATATATTTTTAAACAAACAAATACAAGTTTGAATAAATGGTATTCTTATCATTTTGTGTTTTAATACAAGTATTACTAATATATGTATAAGTTATTCCACATTCTACCCTGCATAAATAATACATAGATTCCCTCATAACTTATATATGTATTAGTTATGCGGAAAAGAAAAACATGAACCAAGCATTGTATTAGCAATGCTACATTTTATGTGGAAAAGAGAAAAAAACAACCAAACATTGTTTAAATTATGCTAGCTTCTATGCGGAGATTATTCTCCCCCCCTCCCCCTCTCCTTTTAACCAAACAATGTATAAAGTTATTTTAGTTTTAATACATGGATAACTACTCTCTAACCGACTATCAAACGACCCCTTAGTCTTTAAATTACTGTTCTTTATACGAAAAATAAACACTAAAAATTGTAGAAGTTTGTATTTAGAAAAAGAAGAACTGGACTAAAAATAACAAAAAATTTCAATTTTATTAATCCTGAAGAGCTAAGATTAATGATTAATGATAAAGATTGAGCCGTTGAAATAGTGTTAAATCTATTCATTTGGTAGTGGGACATAAGTAACTTTTAAAACAGTCAACTTAAAAAGTTAGAAAAGGGCAAAATCAATCAACTTTCGAGAAATATATATAGTACATCTAGTGGTAGCCTTTTTCATGTTTCTGGGTTTAACTGTTTCTGCTCCCTTATTGAAATTTTCTTTGTTTGCGTGAAATGGAGGAGACTTTCCTGTTGTTCTAAACCTTTCATAATGCAGAAACCCCTTTGGCTTATTATTGATATGCACTTTTTGACAAATGGTCATGTAAACAACACAAATTCTATTCAAATGGATCTCGCTTTTGAAATTTATGAGTTCCTACATAAAATATTGGCGGGTTTTGAATTTAAAATTTATAAATTTCTATAAAAAAAAATTTAATTTAATATACAATAGTAATTGATTCGCTATAAAATATTTATGAATATTTTATAAATTTCTTAAAATATATTTAGGTACCGAATAAAAAATTTTGGGTTCACGTGAATCCGTATGCTATATGGTAGCTCTGTCTATGAATTTGTACACTACTACTCCCAAATTCAAATTTGTCATTGGTAGTTCAACAACATTGCCAGCCTTTCGTTTACCTAAAAAATAGTTTCGCAAAACAAATAAAGTCATTAAATCAATCAAATCAACCAACTACGCCGTAATCCTTGAAGTGGTAAAGAGAAAATCAATTTTACATATTAATTGGGAATAGAAAATTTCACTAGTAATTACATTTTTATAGCTAAAAATATTTAAAAGGGTTCTAAAAATTGGTGTAATGTGAAAAACAAACAAAATGGAAAAAGTTACAAGTAATATAACAAAATTTGAAAAAGAATTACTAACATCCTTGGGAATAAGAAAAATTCATGAAGGATTTAATTAAGAGAACTTACAGATAATCCAAATTAATAATATCTGAAACGTAGAAAAAATCTCGCTACATATAGCAAAAATGTATAAGAATATTTCTTTAAGAATAGAAAAAATATTTGCAAAGAAGTTATTAGAATTTCTAAAAGTGAAAAGATGTGTTTGACATATTTAAAAAAAGAAGTAAGTAATAAACTATTATTCCATTGTACATGTGACTTGACTTGATACTGAAAAAATAAAACAAGTTGAAGAACAGATCAAGATAAGAGAGTTGCCATGACACAATTATTGTTTCAAAAAAAGGGTAGGTTTTGTCCCTAGTTAAAGAAAAGCAGGAAATTGCTTTTTTCTTTTTTCACGGTTTTGAATAGAATTTGTGTTGTTTTGCCATTGACTCGAGGTGGTGCACTGATTTTCACTACCCTGCTTCAATTAATACTTGAATTTATGCTCGCAGTTACTAGTAGTATTAATTACTTACTGAGGTAATTAGCTACATGGAAATCATGAATTCCAAATGATACTTTTTGACTTCATGTCTCCTATTTCTATTTCATTTCCTTATTATTAACCTACCAAGTCCTGTTATCTACAAACTCTGCCATAACTTTTGCCCTTTGTTTGGAAATTGCTACTGTCTAGCTGCTCTCCTATTGTTTCCAATTTGAATCATTTCAAATGCAAAAGTAACATTATTCTGGAAAAGATAGTAGAAAAACGACGGGAATATATATATATATATATATATATATATATATATATATNTTGTATCATATAAAATGTTTGTGAGTATGCATTTTATAATATCATGAAATTTTTCTTTTCGAATGATTGAATACTTGTCTAAAGAAGTTTTCTAATACTACTCCGTTTCAATTTAGACGAGCTAATTTGATTCGGCACGAAGTTTAAGAAAAAAAAAGAAGACTTTTGAAACTTGTGATCTTAAAAGGTTAGGATAAAAGTTTTGTGGGACCATGACATTTGTGTGGTTATTAAAGTTTCATATTAAGGGTAAAATGGATAAAATAAAAAAGTTTAAATTTGAATTATTTCCAAATTTAAAAATATATAATTTATTTTGGAACAGACTAAAAAAAAAGCAATTCTTTTAATTTGAGAGGAAGGGAGTAAAATAATGAATGAGAAAGTTGTGTTAGTTAAAGGCACAAAATTCAACATTTGAGTGCTTTGTTACAAATAAATAACTTCATTAGTTTGGATGTTTTTAATCATTCAGGAAATAACCTAAGGAAAAAGGTGCATGGGAGTAGTTGGGAAAGTGCAGAAAAAGGTAGACTCCTTTTTGGCGCATGCTTTTTCATTACCCAAGATTTCACTTATATACAATTAATAATTATTACAAAGTGGGGGAGAGAAAGATTCTTTTGCATTATGTAACAAATGAGAAAAATCTAAGATAAAAAGTTAAGTCCTAACATTAGATGTCTTTGATTTGGTAAACATAACTCTCTACGACACCTTGATTTGTGTTTTTCGTCCTTATATTAACTAATATTTTGAGCTGTTATACAAAAATTACTTTCAATAAAATGGTTGGATTCTTTTCCAAGAAGATATAAGAGTCAATTCCTGTCCAACTCTTCACCCAAAAATAGACTAACAAAGTACTCCATAACTTTTGCAGCATTAGCTTTTGGATTCATTAGCCTTTTCGTATAACTAATAGATACTCTCTATCTAGGATAGTGATTTTCCTCGTTGGAAGACAATGACTTTAGTATCCTTTTTTTGTTTTCAATATTTAATCTAGCATTAGATGAAATGATATAATAACGAGACTGTGATGTTGCGTTGACCTTGGCGGTTTTGATTTTGATGATTGACAAAGTAACACATATATGAACCAGGTCAATGGACAGTGTACACAGGTGACGGGCAAAATCAATCAAAAGGCATATACATGAAAGGGATAAGTATAAGTGGTTATTTCTCATAATCCCTGAAAGAAAAGGTTGTATATTTGATAAGGAGCAGAATTCCTTACTTGAAGAGAACTTTATCCAAGATAAGAAAAGAGTTTGAAGTTGAAGATAACTAGAACTCTTCCCCCAGGAAGAGTAAAGTATTAGACTTCTAGTTAATCTTAATTTACAAACACTATATATATCGGTTGTGTTCTCTTTTACAGGTGATGCACACATATAAAAGTTAAGCTCGAATTGAAAGCAAAATAGCAAGGCATTTTGTGAGCAATTCCTGTGAGATTTAAGAGTGCGATCCTGAAGCTACACGAACCAGATTGAAAGACCAGCTCCATAAAGAGTTTTATGTGTCTTTCTTTATTTCTAGTTCAAACTGTAGTGAGCGTTTTGAGTTGTACCTTTCAGCTTTCTAAGAAGTGTCAAATCCCCTTTTTTCATCTTACTAACCCTCTTTAAAATAAATAAAAGATTTATAAAGCTCAAAAGGGTTTCAATTTGAAGAGTGACAAAAAGTTGTGTTTCGAAAGATTTTTCAGAGTCGTCACCTGACATTTGGTTTCGGTGTGTCAGGTCACCGTTTAAAAAAAAAAATTCTTTCAAAACACGTTTGACCCTAAAACTGATTGCACCAGAGATTCAAGGTAAGGGAGTTCATTTGACTCGGGGAGAAAGTGCTAGGCATTCTCAAGTCCCGCGAAGGTTACGTTTGCATACATGATCAAGTTGGCTTTTAAGAAAACTCAAACTGAGGCAAAAAAAAACACGAAAGAAAGAAACATAAACACACAAAAGGCTCGAGGTTGTCCCCACCTAAAAAAAAAAAGAAATAAAATAAAAATACTAAAATTCTATTCTACGCTTATTCGCATCGTCCCGTCTTTGGCCTCCAACTACATAATATTACGGGGCATTCTCATGATAAAAATATTTACAGAGTCTACGGGGCATTTCCCTAAATATAAACTAAAGGGAACGACCTCTCGCCTCGAAGTTAAAACAAACAAAATTCTAAAATTTGCCTACCCGAACATTAACGGCCTAAACATGCTCTTAGTGTTAATATGGAAGAAAAGTAGAAATAAAATAAACTGAAATAAATGAATGAAGGTTAGTTCATGCTAATTTCCTTTTAATTTTGTTTAAACCTCAAACCCCATGGCCCGAACAATTAGTCAAAATAATTCACTCAAATTATCTATTTACACAAAGATAGTGGTCAACACGTGAAACGCATAAAAGGAAAGAAAATTATGACAACTAAACAATACCAAGAAAAATGAAAATAAGGGGTGCTAGGTTCAAAAAATATTGTAAGAGCTTGGAACCTAACCATATCCCATTTTCTTTCTTTAAATTTTCAAGGATAGAGATACACGAGAACTATCTTTAGCCTACTCTATTGACACGAAGTAAAATTCTCAAACCAATTAGTGTGTCATCCTCGGAATAACTTTACTCTCCAATTCAAACAAGAACTATTCTAAGTTAAAAGCCTTCAACATAAATAACATGAGTCGTGACATTATTTTTAATCAATGGAACAGGGAGATTTCGGACCAAATCACTAATTAAAATGAAGTGAAAATCATGGAAATGCACTTTCTTATCCTAGATCTAGTTAACAGGAATGCTACTTCAACTCTAACTTAAAAGGGATCTAACATGTATTATGTTCATACAGTAAGTGAAGCTTACAACTATTGAATACGAAACATGGAACGTCCCAATTTCACTAACATACTGCCAATCTTATTCTGTTTCAATAAGAGGGGGTTAAATAATTCTAACACCTACGATTGGAAAAATATGGCAGTGAATACTACAACACCAAATGTTTGAATTCAAGAACCCTTCACTACAGAATAACTAAAGAATGAATCAGATTATATGACTATTTTAAAACAAAGCACATGTTAGCTACTAACAAAGTATTCTATTTCTTTTGAGCATGGGTTGTTCTGATGGTAAGCACCCTCCACTTCCAACCAAGAGGTTGTGAGTTCGAGTCACCCCAAGAGCAAGGTGGGGAGTTCTTGGAGGGAAGGATGCCGAGGGTCATTTTGGAAACAGCCTCTCTACCCCAGGGTAGGGGTAAGGTCTGCGTACACACTACCCTCCCCAGACCACACTAGTGGGATTATACTGAGTTGTTGTTGTTGTTGTTGTTGTTGAGCACAAAATCCATTCAAAGATCAAAACAATCAATTAAAAGCAATTTAATAGAAGATATCGACCAAGCAAACAAGAAACTCCATCCGTTCTCAAATGGCACTTTTGAAACTTAATCCATAGCAAACAGAGAAAACAACGAGAAGAGAAGGTCTGAGAGGAAACTGTTAGAACAAAATCCCTTGAATATATGAGCAGAATGAAGAAAATAGCTACAAACGTGGAGTCCGAAATCCGGCGAGAACAGAGACTAAATCACTCCCAGAACTGCGCTCCGAAACCACGAACGGCGACTCCAAAAATTCGAACACTCACCTCAGCTTCACTCCATTTCAAACGAAATTCCAGAGGAAGAAACGGAATTATCTTTTTTTGTATTTTTCTGATTTTGAAGTATAATTGAAGCTAGATGAACTGATTTTTTTTTTATATATATGAAAAAAAAAACTGAAACCAAAGATCAGAATACAAAATGTGGAAAACAAAGAAATCGAAACCCTAGAACATTTTTTTTCGAACTTCTCTCTCCTCATCCTCTTTTTTTTTATAATCCATCTCTCCCCCTTTATTTCTATCCGAAAACTTGGATTATATACCCACTCTATAAGCTTCTCCTTGCCCTCCAAGTCACACCCAAATCACCTCCAAAATCTCCAAACCTTCCCGAAATTTCCATGCTCAGAATAAATTCGGGACAAATGGAAGGCTTCGATTCGATTTTACTCCAATCCAACGCTCCCATTTATCAAAATTTACACTCAAGAAATCGTGAGCGCGTGGGGGCACTGGCAAGTGGGCCGGTCCAAACGGTCCCGGTCTCAAGCCTATCCTAAATTAAACGGGGCAAATAGGCCCTGGCCTAAATGGGCTTTTTGTAGGGCCCGAACCAAGACCGTTTGGTCCCGGGCTAAGTGGGCCCAACATATTTAAAAAAATAATTAAATAGATATTAGAAACAAAAGAATGTTAAAAAAAATATCTAAGACAATGCTTTGTAAATTTTATTATAGAATTGTGACCTAAATTTTAATATTCAATATTTAATATCGAATATATATAGCTAAGCTAATCGTCTTAATTCCCTTCAATTAAATCAATAAGCTTTTTGATTGATTCAGGGCGCCGCCCGCCTTCTTAGAATTAGAACCCATATAAGATGTATATATAATATATCGATATAAGATGTGTATATATATATATATATATATCAGCTATATACGTTAAGCTATATATACATCTTATATACTATATATAAGATGTATATATAGTATAGTATAGTATAGTATATATATATATAAGTAATAAGCTATATTCGATAAGCTATATATATATCTTATATAAGATGTATATATAGTATAGTATAGTATAGTATATATATTAAATGTATAATATA
>AWOL01S0067961.1:24068-73730 GCA_000715115.1 Nicotiana otophora
CCCCCTCCTTCCCCCCCTGATGCTGCTAAAGGTTTGAGATAGGGAGATCACATTTCTCCCTTTTTATTTGCCATAGTTATGGAGTACCTGAGTAGAAGTCTCAATGGGCTCAAAAAAGTAAAGGAGTTCAGATTCCACCCAAGATGTGCCAGACTAGGTATCACATACCTTAGTTATGCAGATGACCTCCTACTTTTTGCTAGAGGTGATCTACCTTTTATATCTCCCATCCATAGATGTTTTAGGCAGTTTTCTCAAGTATCAGGGATACAAACTAATTTGGGGAAAAGCTCAGTCTATTTTGGTGGAGTCCCTCAGGTTGTGACAATGAATATTCTGCAGCATTTGGGTTTCACATTGGGGGAAGTACCATTCAAATATCTAGGTATTCCACTTGCAACAAAGAAACTTTCATTGATACAGTGACAACCTTTTATAGAGAAGATAGTTGCCAAGATCTCCTCCTGGATAACAAAGAAACTTTCATATGATGGCAGAGTACAACTTGTCCAAACTATTTTCTTTGGTATACAATCATATCGGTCGCAATTGTTTGGTTTGCCTTCAAAGGTCTTAAAGATGATTGATTCATACTATAAAAGCTATTTATGGTTTGGAGTAAATGTGAACACAAAAATGCTCTAGTAGCCTGGGATAGAATATGTACACCTAAATCTAGTGAGGGCCTAAATTTGATTAACCTGTATCTATGGAACAAGGCTGCTTTAGCCAAAGTTTGCTGGGACGTATCAAATAAGCAAGGTAGACTATTGATAAGGTGGATAAATGCTTGCTATATCAAAGACCAACAATTTGAAGATATGGCAATCCCTCAACAAGCAATTTGTATGGTGAGACAGATACTAAATGCCAGAACAACACTGCATCAGGTGCATCATCACCCTCACCCAAGTGTTTGATGTTTGGCTATCTATGGAAATGCTTGATGTTTCAAAATAATGCCAGATCAAAATCTATATTTACCATGTGGCTACAACTACATAGGAGACTGCTGACTACAGATAGGTTGATGCAATGAGGATTAGCTGTGGATTCCAGGTGCCCTATATGTAAAGATCATGATAGAATAGGGAACACTTATTTGTCAAATATAAATTTGTCAGGGATCTATGGCACAAAATCCTGCAATGGATACAAAGAAAAGATATGGATGTAGACACTTGGGAACAACATATGCACTGGGTCATTCAATGTGCTAAGGGTAAAGCACGACAAGCACAAGTCTTCAGGATGGTGTATGCTAAGATAGTTCACTCCATTTTGATAGAAAGGAACTTGCAACTGTTTGAAAAGAGAAGCAGAGGATCTGATAGTATTGCACGAGAGATAGCCTACATATATAACTTACGAGCTACTATTGGGATTAGTAGTATGGTGCAATATTTTATGTTTTGATATAGAAAGTTAGAGTAGGCTTTGGTTGTAAGTTAGATAATTGTTGAGTTATAAGTAGGCTATGGTTATGTACAGTTTACTGGTGATTAATACAAAAAATGGTTAGTTACCAAAAAAACAAACATTCGCACAAATTGGGACATGATAGTACAAACAACCCTCTTTCGTTTCTTAGGTGCTCTCACCGCATAATCTGGTGGCGTGGTGACATTAAATACTTCCCCTAGCAATTGGTTCTTTCATTCCATCCTCAATGCCTCGAACTCATGGGTTACTCATATGAAAAATGAGACATGACGAGGAATTTAACTTCCTATCTTGAGCTTTATCGCACGATCTGGAGTATCAAAGAAGTGTGAAATTTCTAAATGTCCATGTAGCCTCCTCATTATAGATGTGATTGACAACACACCGATAAGAAGGACTCTCCTAGACACGGTTCCGAGATATCCTAGGACATTTTAAAACCTCAGGTTGTGATACCAAGTTTGTCACGCTCCGAAATCGAGGAGCGCGACCGGCGCTCAACTGGGTAAACCCGGCCGAGCAAGCCTATTAGATTTCCTTATACCCAAACTCTTGCATGAATAAAGAGGAGATGCACTCCATTAATCAAACACTAAAAATATTTCATTAACAACTCCCATTTCATTTTCATTAGTAGTTTTATTCATAATTTCCAAATTATTACAAGTTTATAGATATAATGAAAAACATATTTTCCAAAACACCAACACATCTAGTTTAATTCCCAACATCAAATGCCACCCACAACCTATTTATGGAGCCTCTAAGTATGACAAAAGAATAGCATAGAAGTGCCGGTAACAAGGTCCTGGCTATACCTCAAAACACAAAGTGTAACATCAAGTGACATCGGACCCGGAATAGAGTAGGGCTCACCAAAACCTGCTGAATAGGGAGTAACCTCTAACGAGGACCAAAGTTGCCCTCTACTGAATCACCTACATCCATTGAAGATGCAACACCCCCAACAAAAAAGAACGTTAGTACATATGGAATAGTACTAGTATGTAAAGCTAGTTGTCCTCTTTCAAAATAAGTTGCCAATGTAAAAACGGAAAACAATGAAAACAACAATCAACAATCAATAATATCCAAATGCCAAGTTAAAACATAATAATTTCCAAAATATGAAGATAACACTGTGAAGTGATAATCAAAATATGATGATAATATTATTTTTTATTGGGATATCTTTAGCACTGATATACCACTGTTCGCAATACCACTATTCATAATACCAATATTCACAATACCAATACCACCGTTCTTTAGCACGGAGTTCGATCACGACCCGATCGTCTAGGCCGTCTCATCCGAGACATCAACCACAATCATAATTTTAATTATAATTTCCAGCACAATCACCACTATGTGTGCGACATGGTGTCCGATCACGACCCGATCGTCTAGGCCGTCTCATCCGAGACATCAACCACAATCATAATTTTAATTATAATTTCCAGCACAATCACCACTATGTGTGCGACATGGTGTCCGATCACGACCCGATCGGCTAGGCCATCTCACCACAATGCCGTGCGGATCGACATCCTCCTTTTCTATCAATCATCTCATCCCAATTAATGGGAATAATTTTATCACATCAATCTCATCCCAAAATTAGGGGAATAATTTTATCACATCAATCTCATCCCAAATAAGGGGAATAATTACAATCCACTCCTACATCGGCATGTGTAGTTGCAGAGTTAGGTTATTTCAACCTACCCTTCCTCGGTGACTATCGATACTCCCAAAAATATTATTTTTGTTTTTGCACACAAAGGTAACATAGATACAAATGTATTTACCTCATAACCTTTCATACCGTATATAGCCTCTTTGGCACTTTCAATAACTTTCAACATCATTATTTCATTGGCTCTCTTAGCCATACATATGGTTCTTCATTCATGGCACAATGACCGTATTTCATATTCCACACTTTCATTTCTTCCCTTTCATGGATCATCATTGGAAATATCAACAAATAGAATATTTCGAAAATCACAACTTTAGGTTCATTAGCAATAATGACTTTAAACACAATGGATTTCTTTCCAAGAAATGGAGTAAAATGATTCGCAATCGAAGCACAAGTTAAAATCATAACCAAGTAACACCTCATTTATTCTTAAAATACTTTTCCCCAAAAAGAGCAATACACAATTTCAACTCACGAATATGTAAGAACGTAAAACACATCAAAACTACTTACAAAGCATATCATTAGTTAAAACAGCCACATACGGGCATCACTTGAGTTCATAAGCTTTTAGGCAATTCTATTTTAAAAGTTAATTTTGGAACAGTTGAATTAAAGCTCATTTCATAATCGTTTTCATATCATCTCATTTCATTGGCACCATTGGCCACAAGTATAACTTTCACTCTTGGCACGCTGGCCACACTTTATATCCCCAATTCACTTATTTCACTTTTAACCATCTTTATAGATTATCAACAATAAGACATCTCCAATCAAGGCTTTAGGTATACATATGAGTAATTAAGAGTCCTAAGCATATTGGGATTTTCTCACACAATTTGGCATCATAACCTTCATTTGAAATACAACTCAAAGATATAGCATTTTAATACACATATCATTCTTGAACACATTCCCAAAGGATAATATAATGTGGTAGGAACATTCTGAACACGTTCTGAATACATAATTCTCGACAGTTATCTTATTCGGGACAATCAAATTTATTGGGAACAACTCGGAACATAGAATAAGGAACTTGAGACAACCATACTTGAAACCTACGGGAACACCATGGAATTAAATTCTAAGAGAGTAGTTTAGCCAACATACCTCGCTTTGAGCTTTCCTTAAATTACTATAACGTCCCGAAAATTCTAGCAATCCCAATCTATTTTGAGACATAACAAAATTGAACACAAATTAGGAAGGTATTCATGGTTTCGGCTCATTTGAGCATTTTATCAAACACTAGGTGTTCAAATTTGGCTACAAGGTTTTTCTACAAGATTTCCTTCACTCCACAACCCAATCCTTACTTATTTGAGCTCAACAATCTTCTCACAAACCTTATTAGTACAAGCATGTATAAATAATACTATGTTAATCACCCAACATCATCAGGCCACTATTCATTGCCTTCTCCAACAAAACTCTAGGTTCAAAAATATCCATTTCAAGAAATAATATTGTATCTTATCCAAATGGTGATTATCAATTAAATTCGTTCATCAATTAAGTTATCAAGTCTATTGGAATCATTAGAAACTCAAGACATATGTATTTATATCAATTCATCACTATTCATCTTCTTCTTTACCCAAAAATGGCATTCTCAAGTCCCACCCTTAGGGTTCATACAATATCCAATTATAACTTCAAATAAAACTCATAAAAATGCTACCCATACTCTAATATGACATATATATGAAGCGCAAGTGAAGGGATTACCTCTTGGTAGAAGAATCTCACTTTTCCTCCTTTTGGCGTTTTTGAAGATTCAACCCATTTCCTATGGATTTGATCCATAATAATGTTACTATTATCACTAAATGATGTTATATAATCATCTTTGTGCCAAAACAACTTACCTTGAAATGTATCCATGGTGGAAGAGCTCCTCTTTCTCTCTAGAAATCAATTCCAAGTTGAAGAACTAATGTTTTCTCTCTCTAAACCCCTTGTTTCAGCCCCTTTAAAATGGCCCCTAAAGTTGCGTAGCCTCCTTGTGTAGACTACGCACAAAGGCTACACAGGATGGACTTCTACCCCCCTTCAGTTGGAAGCTGCTGGATTTGCCTACACAATGGTGTGTAGGCTACGCTGCTATGCTGCGTAGACTATGCTACTATACTGCGCAGGCTACGCAAGACTCGCGTAGCTATTGTGTCACCCTTTAGTAAAAAAGTCATAACTTATTGTAGAAATTTCCAAATGACGAACGGTTTGAAGCATTAGAAAATAGACACATAGACCTTTCATTAGATAGTTCATAAACCATATAAAACTTCATATCTTGAGAGTTATTCTCGTGAAGCTAGATCTTGTGCGAACTCACTGGAAACTTTACCCCATCATATAATTTCCAACTTGACTTTGCCTTGGGGATCTTCTTAGACCATAAACCATTCTTAATGTACATCATACATATATTATCATAATCAATTGATATCATTCATATTATTAACCTTGTTCATACCCGAATTAATATAATTAGAACCTGACAATCTTCTTAATGGTCTTAAAATACTTTGAAATTTTCTGGGGTGTTACATACACAAAGCCCAACACTAATCAATTTTCCATAACCACGAGTACATCATCAAGGAGAAACATGAGCGGACGACCCTAGGGGGATGGATTCTTATGCACACCTGCATAGACAACTCACGTGCCGCAGTCAACTCAACCCGCACGGACAACTCACATGATATCAAACCAGTCCATAACGCAGAAAATATTTGCAAGAATACATGTATGCAGTCAATGGATATCAAATCACATACTCCTGGACACATAAAATAGTATGCTAAAGTGTATACATGTGCGAAGCGTACAATTACAGCTCAAGTTAGGCGGATACGCGACACAACAATGAGTATCATGTTCAAATAGGGAAGCAAACCTACAAATGATCTCTAGCATAATTCCAAATGTCACGTAGTCGTACAAACATATAAAACATGATAGCAAGAGCCACAAATATTCAATACGAGGCATAATATAGCCTAAAGACTACTCCAAATATGGATAAAACCGATGTACTCACGTATGCTCAACCCCTCGCATGTACGTCATCCCAACACGTAGCAAATATCAACAATTCAAGCAACTAGTCCCTCATGCCAAAGCTAGGTAAGATACTTATCTTGAACAAGCAAAATCAATACTCCAATTCCACACAGCACATGGGTTTTGTCTTTCCTAACCCGTTTGCCTACTTCTCCCCATCTGTAAACACAGTTTTACATTTTTATTTCCTTCGGCTTTAGTTCACTGTCTCTTTCTTCCTGGTGAGTAAATCTTCTTCCTCCTCGTGCGGAATTTCTTGCTCAGTTTTAGGCCTTATTCATCTGATTTCTCTTATATTTATGTTTTACCTTTTGGATCTCCTAAGGATCGGATGAATACTCTTTCTAATTTTTTAATGTGACAAGGATTGGTAAGTCTCAAGTACTACCTCATGTATTCTTCAACTTATTATTCAACGGAGTCTATTTAGGTTTTCAAAGTGTAAGAACTGGAATTTTCTAAGGATGGAAAATTGCAGGTTTCTTTAGTGACATTTTAGTTTTTTTTGCATTTTCATCTGTTTTCTCAGCAATATACGTGTTTCGATCCTATTTTAGAAATGAAAGTTTGCACATCTTGAACTTTTGGGTAGTTTTTCCTTGGATGTCAACATGCATGTTCGTAATTTTTGCCGATTTGCTCATGCATGTTTTTTTTCCTTACAATCAATCATTTTTGCTTTCATCACCACAGTATTCTTCAAATGCTTTGCTCTCTTAAAAAATTATCACTTGGTTATTTTTATTTTCAAAAATTTCCTTATTGTTACTGACTATTTCAAATTTATTGTTGTTGCACTTTTTATTTTATTTTTAACATCTTAATTAAGAGCTGAAATTCTTTTGACCTTGCTACTTTTTATTTAATGGTAGTTCGTATCTGTTGGCCTGGTTGCTTGGAGATTATATATTCGAAAATTTTAGCTCTCTATTTGATGAAAAATTTCATTTTTTTTGTTTGTGTGTGGTTTAGGGTAGGTTGAAGAGATATCTTCTTTGCGTTTTCTTTGTTTCTTCAAACATGTATCTGTATCGTTCTTGCTTCAAAGTAGCATTGTAGGGTCTGCACTTATCAGATTTTTATTGAGTTCTTCTCTACTGACTTAGTTGGCGCTTATCCTTCTTTGCTAAAATAGGTGAATGTGTTATGGATTTTAGAAAAAATATGCAAGTAGCAATAATGTTGAAACTATGATTGAAAGAATATCTCTAAAATTTTATTAATCATAGGGCTTTAAATAGCCAAATAAATAATGTAGTAGACTCCTCCTACAACTAAATTACTAAACTCTTACTATAATTAAAATTTTGAATCTTCTAGCAGATTCCTCCTAAAACTAAACAACTAATTATTCTTAAAAACAGTAGCAATAACAGATGCAAAATCCAACACTCCTCCTTGCTTCTGTTGCTGCCGTCTAAAGAAGGTCATCCTCAATTCCTTCTTCTGCTATTAGTGCTTGTGCCTGAGCATCTTTGAACTTGCACACTTTTGTAACATGACCTTTTTATTTGCAATTTCCACATAATGCATCAGGTCTCCACCAACAAAACTTTTCTAAGTGTGTTTTCTTTTTGCAATATTTATAATAAGGATAATCGACTTTTTCTTTTTGGTGTTTCGCATAAAAAATACCCTTAGTAACTTTGTCTTGTCTGAAGGCCCTTCTTTGCTCTTGTGCTTGAAGAGCACTTATTAATTCTATAACAGAGATGGTAGAGAGATCTTTAGACTCTTCCAAAGAGGAAATTTTGGATTCCAATCTCTCGGGAATTGTCACAAGATTTTTTTTAACTATCCTGTCATCTTTGAAATCCTCGCCAAGTAACCTGAGTTTATTGACAATTAAAGAAATTCGGTCAGAATACTTAGCGATGGTCTCATCATCTTGCATTCTAAGAGATTCAAAATCTCTTTTCAAATTTAAAATCTGATTTTGTCTGTCTCGTTCACTTCCTTGATACTCCTGTTTGAGTGTTTCCCAAGCATCTTTTGTTGTTTCACATGCAATGATTTTAGAGAAGATTGAATCTGCAACTGAATTTTGAATTATAGTTTTGGCTTTGTATTTTTTGGTTTTCTCATCTGAATGAGCTTTGATTTTGGCAAGGGTAGGATTTGCAGGAAGTGGTTGTCTTCCATTACAACTTCCCATAGATCATAAGCTTCAAGATAAGATTTAATTTCATCTTCACTGACCAAATCTGATAGTTTTCACCAGTAAAAGTTTGTGGGGTATTCAAAGAGAGACCGCTGCTTGCCATTGTTAAAAATTTGGTTAAATATCGGTATGGGTAAAAATGTGTATGGTTTAAAAGTGGTTGAAATTGGTTATTTTTCAGAGAATTCAGAGATCCGTCAAGATCAATGGAGGCTCTGATACCACTGTTATGGATTTTAGAAACATATGCAAGCAGCAAGAAGGTTGAAAATATGATTGAAAAACTGTCTCTAAAATTTTATTAATCATAGGGCTTTAAATAGCCAAATAAATAAAGTAATAGACTCCTCCTACAACTAAATTACTAAACTCTTACTATAATTAAAATTCTGAATCTTCTAGCAGAATCCTCCTAAAACTAAACAACTAATTATTCTAGAAAACAGTAGCAGTAACAGATGCAAAATCCAACATTATGGGGTGGAGCGGTCATGTCATGAATTAGTGTCAAATCCGCGTGCAACACGGGTCCAGAACCTAAATATGGTTNACAACTAAATTAGTAAACTCTTAATATAATTAAAATTTTGAATCTTCTAGCAGACTCTTCCTGAAACTAAACAACTAATCATTCTTGAAAACAGTAGGAGTAACAGATGCAAAATTCAACAGAATGCTATGTCTTTGCCCTTGTTTTCTATTATAAAAAGATTGTGACTTGTGACACACAAGACCGATGAACTTCCATTATTGGTGGTTTACTTGAAGTTACAATTACAGCTAGCAAAGAACACATTAGGGTAATACAGGAATCTTCACTATCTCCTGCTTTTATTATATTTTAAGAATTGATTCCTTACACTCTATTGATAGTTTCTATGTTGAGGTTTCAGTAGATTACAAACTAGTTAAGTTATATTGAAAATGATCTTATAAATTTAGTCAGGATTGAAGAGAGAACTTATAAATATATTGTAAGTAAAGGAAAAAAAAAAGGCTCTTAAGGCCACTTTTTTGCATAAGTCTGTGAGGTACTAAATAACTCAAACAATGAGTCGTCATAGTGTTAGAATCAACTTTTACATGATCAAACATTCAGAGACTTCATCTCCGAAATCTAAGGAAAATATATTTTACAAAGTGTCACGAATGCGAAGAATAGTTATTGTAGCTTGTACATGACAAAATAAGTAACTTAGACTACACCAACATAAATGCCTCTTTGATTGAGCTGGAATGAATTCACCTCCAAGAATGTAATCGCATTTACATAAAATGCCTATTCAAGAAACAATTTCACGCAATAAAATAGAAGGTTTCCCAGTTCATTATTCAAAGAATTAACAAAATTTTGTGTGAATTTAAACATACCTTAAACATACTCTTCATATGTCCCAGCGAACAAATATGATGGCCATTGTCTACTCGTAAATACACCTCCTATGGATGATTGATGTATATTCTCCAGTCTTGGTGCTTTCAAGAGTATTCAAATACGTATGAAGTTTTATAAATAAATCTACTTACCTCAATTGAAAAGTGGTCATAGATTCAGTTTAACAACTAATTGAAAAACAAATAACAGACACAAAAAGTGGTCATCATATACATGAAGCAATAACAGGAATTGCACAATACCAAATAAATACTTTATCAACAGTTAATTATTTTAGTGTTCCATTTTGATCTACACATCATATTTAATAAACTCTAATGAGACTTTTTATGGCTATCTGTCTCAGTTGTATGATTATGAAAATTCTACAAATAATTCACAAAGACATACTACATAAAAATGAATTAATAAAAAGATACCACCTCCATCTATAGTAGGAGAGGATTCTAGTGTTCACCCGAGACAAAATTCACAAAGAATTAAGTTAATATTCATTAATTACCTGAAGAAAAACAAATTTTACCAAATTAAAACAAAAAATAAAGCACATAAAGAATATTTCATACGTATCCATTAAAAGTTAGAACACAATATATTTACTTGTGCAGTAATAAATCCTGATGACTTGCTATATAGTGCTATTACTAAAAATAAAGTCTACACTTGTTTTCAAAGATAACAATGGTTTCCAAAAGTGCAAATATAATTTTAGAATTGTGCAAAATATATATATGATCAAATACTGAAAATCCTTACCACTATGTACCTTTACTATGTTGGCCACATTGACGTCCTCATGGGCACTGACGTTACCAGCATAGTCTGACAAAAAAGAAAGTCTGAATTGAAAAGCTTTAACACTATACCCTATGGGGAATTAATCAATCTCTCCTAATTGATCAATCATCATATAAGTGTTTATTAATTGTAGGAAGAGAGGAAGAAATCTTTTCTCTTGACATAGATTGATCAATAGTCAGATAAACAATAGAAATATAATGCATACAATTATGGTCCTTGAGTTATCATCTTGCACCAATTTTGTTTCTTTGTCAACTAAAGAAAAGAATAAAAGTAAATGTTAGAAATCTCTTTTTTTTCCTGTGGTAAAAATACAAACTTCACCAAGCGTAATTTGAACCAATTCTTTTTTCTTTAATGGGAGTATGAACCATTTTATAAGCAAATAAAAATATTATTTTATTAAGAACAAATACAATACCTTCCAAGTTACATCATTTATAGCATTTGCATTCCAAGTAAAAGAATAATCAAAAAACAAAAAAGGCAAACAGTGAAGGAAGGTTCCTTATATTTTCTCACAGAAATTAAGAAAATTTGACAAACAACTGAAACACAACCTCAAGCAAGATTAATCTTGTATTCCTCAACTTTTAAGCATATTCTATTCTCCGTTACCTTCAAAATCACCATATTCTCTATTCCATCAACATATTCTTACATTTTCTTTCTTTATCACTTCTTGCTCCAATGAAGTTGAGTTGACTCATTCCAAATAGTAAAACTTTTCATGATGTCTTGCAATTCTCTGCCTAATATTACAAAGAAAACCATTAAGCATAGATAAGACTAAGCATGAGAATGTTTCAATGTAAAAAGTGAGTTGCTAATTACAAACTGGTAATGGGTAAAGGAGACAGCGAGATACAAGTAGTTCCAGCGAGTGAAATGAAAAATAAAAAATACACATGAAATCAATGCTACGTATAACCAATAAAAGGAAAAGAAGAGAAAAATTTACCTTTTTGGGAAGAGGGGTGGATCAATGGAGAAAAGAGAACTCATAAAGATGAGAAAATATGAATAAAATAGGAAACGAACACTGAGATCAAATAATTCAAATAAGACGGGATAAAAGAGGAAAATAACATGAAGAAAGAAGATCATATAAGGTGTAATGAAAATAGTTGAGACTTGAGACTTACCACAAATCCACTATTTTTTTTCTCTAAGAAAATTGGAGGAAGTTATTGCATTTGGAATTTTACTTTCTGTTTTTTTTCTCTAAGTGATTGCATTTGGAATTTTACTTTTACCATAACTATTTTCTTAGTAGCAATTTTAAATGTACCATAACTGTTTTGTTAATAGTCACCAGAGACGTGGGAGGAGGTGACTTTTGGTTTATTAAAGAAGTGACTTTTAGATTTAAAATAGCAGATAATTAGGAAAAATAGGATAAAAGGCCAAAATATTGAGGAAAAAGATAATTGAGTTTCTTGGCCAAATAGAGGTGGCACGTCATCTCTATTTGGCCCTCCATTATATATATATAGATTATTGGACTTATATCTTAGTTGATTTACTTCATTTTCATAATTCATGTTCAAGAAGAAGCATTGCGCTAGAACATTATGATGCATTTAAGAAGATCAAATAAAGTAATTAAAGTGACGTCTGGTATTTGTATGGATATTGTAACATGTACTTGTTCTCTTATTTTCTTTGTGCTTAGGATGGAGACATATGCTTATTTTCGATAATGGGAGGAGTTCCATTGTAACACACAACATGTCCATCCTACTAAAGTCTAATGGAGGATTAGAAGCACGACGACCTGAAATGGATAAGCCATGTGAAACTATCAATTCTTTCAAGGATGTGGAGTAACGTAGAATGTGAGATCCATAATTTGTACTACATTTTATCTTTGTTAACTAGCTCAGATTATTGATTTCTTGTGAATATATAGGTTGTTTTGTTATATATTCACACATATTTTAGCTTCAAGGAACAACTTGATTACTGAAAAGTGTTACTTCTTTTTGTGTATGGCATAAAAAGTTTAGTTCGTAGGTAATTACTATCTATATTTCTTTTTGGAACTGATGGTAGGTTATAATCTTGTGTTTTAGTCGCTTATTACATTCCAATTTACTGTACTTTAATTGAATTTGAGCGTTAATTGCTAGTGTTTTGCACTAATTGTATGTTTTATGCCTTGTAGGAGTGATTCCGAGCTATGTAGATGTTATGGAACTAATTCGAGCTAATTGGAGCTTTGAAATATGAGTAAAAGCCCAAAGGAATAAGCTGGAATCGTGTTCGGGGGTCGAGGATCACTTCTGGGCGTCAAAATTCAAGAAAGAATAATCTGCTGAAAAAATTCACTGGTGCGGCGTACTGGGCGACGCACAGTGCGACACATCAGGGTAAAAATCTATCAAAAAATTGTCAGACTTCAAAGACTGGGTTTTTGGGGTCTGTCAGAAAAAAGAACTAATGGTACCCACCCTGCTACGCACAGTGCGACACATGAAATACAATAAGTTTGTAAGTTTTTCTATTTCGGCTAAGAAAGGGTGATTTCATTTGGGCCCGACCCTACTTAGTATAAATACATGAAAAATGGTATTTTCTGAACTTTTGACATATCTAAGACTGAAGGAGGCTAGAGAGAAATTGGAGAAGCCAAAGCACAAGGAATATCATTCAATTCTCACTCAAGACAGGAGTTTCGATCGTTTAATGCTTTGTTTTTATATTTGTGATGAATTACTCCATATCTATGGAGTAGTTCTCTTAGGGTTTGATGGATTTGGTGTATTGATACTTGTTTTGTAGATAACTAATTTAGTTTTATGTATTGAAATCGTTTTGGACATTTTAATCGTTCCATCTATATTCACTTGTTAATATAATCGAGAGAGGCATAACTTGTGAGATCTTTGCATTATATTTTGTTGATTGAAGTCATAAATTCTTCTTAGTAATTGGAAGAGGCTAGTTGAATTGTTGATTAAACTTAGTTAGGAGAATAATCGAGAGAGGTTCTCCGAAAGACCAATCCACTACGAATTCTTGCATATCTTCACATGCTTAAAATTGGTTCATCTTGTGAGGTTGAGACTTAATCGAGGGAGGAGTTTCTACTAATCAATTGAACTAATAACCAAGTGAATTCGAGAGACTCACTTGAACATTAGAAGTGAATTATCTAGAGTTAAATTCTAAACATTTATCTTGTACCTATCCTATCAACCCTATTTTCTCCCAATTGATAACTTCCTTTTCTTAATACTTGCGTTGATTGTCATTAGTCAACAGTTTAGACTCTTAGTTAATTCTAGTTTAAATCACATAAATCTCAATTGTTGATCATCTTGGATAGCAATAAAACTATAAACTACGATAATAACTGTTTAACTCCAATCCCCGTGGATAAGATATTTTAAATTACTATATTCGACTAGCGAGCATATTTTAGTGTATGTTTTGCGCTCATCAAATTTTGGCGTCGTTGCCCGGGATTGACAATCAATAGTGTTTGAGATAGTTTGTAGTGCTAATTTAGGAATTTTATTTTTTATTTTTATTTTTTCCTTTTTACTGTTGGTGTTCTTTGACGGCGAGCAGGTTACAGGTTAGATTGATGCATGACCCGATCTTCTGGGATGGAATTGCTACCATACGAGCCGAAAATTAAAAGTCAACTGCGATAGTTAAGGAAGGAAAGAAATATCACCGAGACGTTAGGAAAGGTTGGGAAATCCTCAACCAAAGATATGGCTGGAAATGGTGAAGATAATGTTGATTTGGCTGCTAGAGAGGCAGCCCAACTTAGAGAAAAAGCAGCACGCGATGCTGAAGAAGCAGCACTTAGAGATGCACAAATTGCTTATGAGGAGGAGAGGGCTCAAAGAATTAATCAAAATCAACCCTTGGGTGCAGACCAATTCGGAAATATAGCTCCCGGTGCTGGGAGATAGACTGGTCTACAACCAAGGGTTATCAAGTGTGAGACCTCCTCCAGTCGCAGCCAACAATTTTGAATTGAAGCAAGGGTTGCTCCAAACTCTCCAAAATAGCTGCGTCTTCAGAGAAAAGATGAACGAAGATCCAAACAATCATTTAATAGACTTCGAGGAGATAATGAATACCTTTCAATATAATGATGTGTCGCAAGATGCAGTTTATCTAAGGGCATTCCCCTTCACACTTAAAGATGATGCAAAGCACTGGTTTCGAAGCTTGCCTAATGGATCGATTAGAACATGGGATGAGATGACAAGAAAATTTCTTGGCAAATACTTCTCATCAACTAAGACGGGCAAGTTTAGAAGGGAAATCCACAACTTCTGTCAGAATGAGACTGAAATAGTATTTGAAGCTTGGGAGAGGTTCAAAGAAATAGTGCGTAAGTGTCAGCATAGTGGAATAGAACTCTGGATGAAACTCCAGGATTTTTGGGATGGATTGATACCAACTTCACACAGGACATTGAGCAATGCAGCTGGAGGCCCGTTGATGAAAAAGACTCCATAGGAGATAGTTACAATTCTAGAGGAGTTGTCTGAGGATGCAAATCAGTGGCCCTCTGAAATTACTAAAAGAAGAAGGTCGAATGGTGTTCACCAGGTTTATGCTAACACATCTATGCAGGTACAACTTGATGCCATGGCAAAGGAAATAAGGAAGATAACTTTAGCTTTAATACACAGTGAGCCTCATGCAGCATGTGATATTTGTGGAAGAGGACACCCTACTCATGAGTGTCAAGCCTCAATTGAGGAAGTTAATGCTGTTGGAAATTACAACTTCAATGCAATGGGTCAGAAACACCCTGATTTTTCATGGAGTTAACCTGGGGGTACTGCAAATGCATGGCAACAAAATAACTCCAGATTTCAAAGAGCTCTTGGTTTTGTGAATCAGCCAAGGCCACAGTTTCAGCCTCAATAGCCAATTCAGTCTGGGTTAGAAGATCTGATGAAATTTTTCATTATTAAGACTGATGAGAGATTAGATGCTCATAGTGCAACTATTAAAGAACTAGGGACATGTTTGTGTAACTTGGAGAGACAAGTGGGACAAATTGCAGCTATATTATCTGAGAGAATCCCAGGTACTCTGCCAGCTGATACTGAAAAGAATCCCAAAGAAATGGTAAATGCTGTAACCTTGAGAAGTGGATAGGTGTTGAAAGATCCCACACCAATTCACAAAGAAGCTGCGCCTGAAAAAGAAAGTGGGAAGGAGCTGAAAATTGAAGATGATAAAAAGACTGAGAAGAAGAAAGGAAAGAAGGGAGCTGAGAAAAAGAAGAAGAAGGAAACTTCAACAAGGGAGGAACCTGATGACATGAGCAAGCACATGCCTATTTTACCTTTTCCCCAAAAGCTTTATAGAGAGAAGATGGACAAGCAATTTGAGAGATTTCTGGATATGTTGAAACAAGTTAATGTAAACTTTTCATTTACTGAAGTTCTCTCCCAAATGCCAGCTTATGCTAAGTTCTTGAAGGAAATCCTGACAAAGAAGAGGAAGATATAAGATACCTCAGTGGTTAAGCTCACAGAGCATTGCAGCGCAATCTTGCAAAACAAACTCCCACAAAAGTGTGGAGATCCAGGGAGTTTTACTATAACTCGCTCATTAGGCACTCTTAAGTTTGATAGGTCTTTGTGTGATTCTGGTGCCTCAATTAATTTAATGCCTTTGTCTATTATTAGGCACTCTTAATTTTGATAAGTCTTTGTGTGATTATGGTGCCTCAATTAATTTAATGCCTTTGTCTATTTATAAAAACTAGAGAATGAGCTTAGAGAGACAAGGCCTGCACCAATATCCCTGCAGATGGCAGACCAAACAACTATAATACCCGAGGGGATAGTGGAAGATGTATTAGTTCGGGTAGATAAGTTCGTCTTTCCTGTAGATTTTATAGTGGTAAATATAGAGGAAAACAAGGAGATGTCCCTAATCTCGGGAAGACCAGTTTTAGCAATGGGTAGAGCTATACTAGATATACATGATAGAAAACTCATGCTTAGAGTGGGTGAGGAGACAGTGACGTTTGAGAAGAATGTAGCAACTGGAGTGAAAAAGGAAAATCCAGCTACAAGTGTTGAGTGGAGAGTGAAAAGTGCTAATGAGAAGGTCCCAGTGATTGAGAAAGATAAGTATGGGGTATACTCTAAGAAGGCGGAGAAGAAGCTGTCTGCATAGATGTGTGCATTGGTTCGGGCGCGTGGAATGGAGCCCGACTTCGACTCAGACCCTTAATGAAAATTCAGGAAAGTTTTCTTTACTTTATGTTTTTTAAATGTGTGTCATGGGGACATGCCACGACTTAAAATATGGGGTCAGAAAAATTGTATGTTCTATGTATCTGTGTTAGTAATTTAGTTTTGTTAGTTTTATTGTTTTATTAGTTAGATATAGAAAAAAAACATATTTATTTTTAAATTTTTGATTTTTTCCGACAATGGATATCATTCGACAGGTTTCTTGAGGGATTTAAGTAGAAAAAGACAAAAAGATTTTCTTTTGTTAGGTAGTGTAATAATTCCCCCTTGGTTTTTCTTTATACCGTGGTTCTTTTCCAAGGGTTTTGTTTGAACCGGGTGTAGTTAGTTTTTGTTTTTAGAAGTAGGAAACCTTGTACTATGATTTGAATTGGAAGCAACGTCGCTTGACTTTATTATGCCTTGAGAATAGTGGATTCTTTAGTTGTGATGCTTAGGCTCAGTTTTTGACTCTTGCATAAGCACCTTAAATTGTGTAAGTTTAACTTTGCTTAACTGCTTTGACTAGAGAGTCTTGATCATCCAATCTTGAATGAGTTTTGTGCCATATGTGTGTGAAATATTTGTGTTATTCTGTGCATTGCATTTGATGTCTAGAACTTGCCCCATGTGTTTGCAAAGCAAAATAGTAGTTTTGTTCAGTCTGGGAAGTGATATAGGCATTTCTTTGTCGAGCCAGTTATATGCTTTTACCCACCTAATTGTTATGTATCTTAGTTAACTCTGTTGAGCTTGTAATCCTGTTTCTTTTGGCAACCACATTACAAGCCTTACCCATTTGTTTGAATTGACCATATATTTGAACCATTTACCTCTTGTGAGCACTTGCATTTAGTATGAACTTTGTAAAAGTTAAAGTGTGGGATGTTGGTTGGGCTTTCGAGTGAAACTATTGAAATAAGGAAAAGGTGCACTGTTATAAAAAAGTAAGAGCCACTTGAATTGGAAAAAAAAGAAAGAAAGAGATTAATTGTACGATTGTGAAAAATATTCCTTGATAGTAGTTACTTATGATGTGATTGTGCTGAAATAAGTTGGGAGTTAATGTATATTGATGTGAAGGTGGAGTTATGGTTTGAGATAAGTGTGGGGTTTCGAACAATGAAATGTATGCATTAAAGTGCTTAGAGAGGTGTAGTCACTCTTATATCTAAATGTATCCTACCCATCCCACAGCTTACATTACAACCAATGAAAGTCCTATTTGATCCTTGATTGAATGGGCTCGATTAGTTGAGTAGTACACTACGGGCAAGCCTATGGTGCATCTTTTGTGGCATATGAATGTTGTTTCTGAGAGTGAGTGAATTCTTTCTATCTTGAGTTCCTAATTATTCTTAACTATTATTGTGTGTGGAACTACTCTCTATTATTGTGAGAGCACTTGATTCATGAAGGAAAGACAATGTTTTTGACCTCTATATTAGAGTAAGTGAGTGAGTTGTAAATAATGCATGGTGATTTTGAGTCAATTCTTGAGGTGAAGATGTTACACTATTGTACTTAGTCTATTTTAAATATTCTTGGTGTAATGAGTTAGGAGAGTTGCTTAGTAAGGTTATGTCTATATAAAGTGTAGTGTGATTGCTTGAGGACGAGCAATGGTTTAAGTGTGGGGTATTGATGGTAGGCTATAATCTTGTATTTTAGTCACTTATTACATTCCAATTTACTGTACTTTAATTGAGTTTGAACGTTAATTGCTAGTGTTTTGCACTAATTGTGTGTTTTATGCCTTGTAGGAGTGATTCCGAGCTATGTAGATATTATGGAACTAATTCAAGCTAATTGGAGTTTTGAAGTCTGAGTAAAAGCCCGAAGGAATAAGCCGGAATTATGTTCAGGGGTCGAGGATCACTTCTGAGCGTCAAAATTCAAGGAAGAATAATATGCTGAAAAAATGCACTGGTGCGGCGCACAGTGCGATACATCTGGGTAAAGATCTGTCAGAAATTGTCAAACTTCAGAGACTGGGTTTTTGGGGTCTGTCAGGAAAAAGCACTAATGCTACGCACCCTGCTACGCAAAGTGTGAGGCATGAAATACACTAAGTTTGCAAGGTTTCCTATTTTGGCTAGGAAAGGATGATTTCATTTGGGCCCGACCCTACTTAGTATAAATACATGAAAAAATGGTATTTTTTGAACTTTTGACACATCTAAGACCAAAGGAGACTAGAGAGAAGGTGGAGAAGCCAAAGAACAAGGAATTCATCATTCAATTCTCACTCAAGACAAGAGTTTGTATCGTTTAGTGCTTTTCTTTATATTTATGATGAATTATTCAATATCGATGGAGTAGTTCTCTTAGGGTTTGATGGATTTGGTGTATTGATACTTGTTTGTGGATAACTAACTCTAGTTTTATGTATTGAAATCGTAACGACCCGACCGGTTGTTTTGAGTATTACAGCCTCGTTCCCCCATTTACTACTCAATTTATTCTTTACAGTTATTTTATGACTTACCGGATTAGTTGGTTTGGGTCCGGAGAAAATTCGGAGTGAAATGAGACACTTGGTCTCATAATTAAAAACTTAAGTTGAAAAAATTGATTGGATATTGACTTATGTGTAAACGACCTCGGATTTGAATTTCAATGATTCCAATAGCTCTGTATGGTGATTTTGGACTTAGAAGCATGTCCGAAAAATTATTTGGATGTCGGTAGAGGAATTATGCTTGAAATGGCAAAAGTTGAATTTTGGGAAGTTTGACTGGGGGTTGACTTTTTGATATCAGGGTCGGAATTAGATTCTGAAAATTGGAATACCTCTGTTATGTCATTTATGACTTGTGTGCAAAATTTGAGGTCAATCAGACGTGATTTGATGGGTTCCGGCGTCGTTTGTAGAAATTGGAAGTTTCAAAGTTCATTAGGTTTGAATCTATGTGTGATTCGTGTTTTTAGTATTGTTGGATGTGATTTGAAGGCTATACTAAGTTCGTAAGATGTTTTAGNTGGGTTCCGGCGTCGTTTGTAGAAATTGGAAGTTTCAAAGTTCATTAGGTTTGAATCTATGTGTGATTCGTGTTTTTAGTATTGTTGGATGTGTTTTTTAAGGTTCAACTAAGTTCGTATGATGTTTCAGGACTTGTTGATATATTTGGTTGAGGTCCCGGGGGACTCGGGTGAGTTTCAGATGGTTAACAAAACAAATTCAGACTTAGAAAAAATCTGAAGTTTCTGCCTTCTGGTGCAATCACACCTGCGGAACTTGGCTCGTAGGTGCGACCACACAGAAGTGCAATGGACATCGCAGGTGCGCAAGGTTCGCAGAAGCGGACAGGAAACTCGCACAAGCGAGCTCGCAGGTGCGAGCTGAGATGCGCATAAGTGGTGACTGTGGAGCGCAGATGCGGAAGGCATCTCGCAGGTGCGGACACGCACTTACGCATGGGTGACCGCAAAAGCGAGGGAAAATCCGCATAAGCGGTCGTGCAGCGGCGGTTAAAGTGGCCGCAGGTGCGGAACCTCTGGACAGTGTACAAAAACAGAGGGTTCCGTGATTTTCTCATTTTTGGACATTCCAAACACGGGTTAAGGCGATGTTTGAGCGAGAAATCACGGGGAAACTTGAGGTAAGTCCCTTGTGATTATTTCTACTCCATAATATTGAATTATCATCGAATAATCCGACTAGATTACATGTTTTTGAGGTGTAAATCGGGGATTTAAACTTAGGGATTTGAAAAATAATTTGAAGATTTGGAGGTCGAGTTAAGGTCGGATTTTGGTACAATTGGTATGGTTAAACTCGTGGTTGAATAGGCTTTTAGATTTTGTAACTTTTGTCGGGTTCCGAGACGTGGGCCCCACGGGCAATATTTGAGCTAAATTTCAGAATTTTATGGAAAATTAGTATTTTCTTATGGAATTAATTTCAATAAATTTTATTGTTAGAATCGAATTATTTGTGGCTAGATTCGATGCGTTTGGAGGCCAACTCACGAAGCAAAGGCTTAGCGGAATAAGAATTTCACGGTTTGAGGTTAGTAACAGTTATAAATCTGGTCGTGAGGGTATGAAACCCTGGATTTTGGTATCATGTGATTACTTTGGAGGTGACGCACATGCTAGGTGACGGGCGTGTGGGCGTGCACCAAGGGGATTGTGACTTGGTCCGTCCCGTGAAAACTGTAAAGTTGAATAACTCGTTGTTAGCTATGTGCTCTCTATGTGTTGTGAAAATTTGACTGTAAGTCATGTTAGAAATCATGTTTAGGCTATACGTTGGCACTGTTGGGACCCACATAGGTCGTATACATATTGAACTATCTGCTTCATTATTGTTTTATACTCAGTCACTGTTTACTTGATTATTTTATCCCAGTCTCTATTGTTCATTATTGATGCATCATATCATCATTATTATTTGGGTTGATTTCATGATTGTTGAGAGCCCGAGAGACTAGAGAGAGTACTGATTGTGAGATATTATACTATAGCATGTGAGTTGTCCGTGCAACACGTGAGTTATCCGTGCGGATCCAGATATTAAACTATAGCACGTGAGTTGTCTGTGAAGCACGTGGGTTGTCCGTACAGATCCAGATATTATACTATGGCACGTGAGTTGTCCGTGCGGATCCAGATATTGATACTATAGCACGTGAGTTATCCGTGTGGATTATAGCGCTTGGGCTGTAGGAGCCCTTCCGGAGTCTGTACACTCCCAGTGAGCGCGGTTACCCATTGAGTGTGAGTGTTGAGGGCTGAGAGCCCAGTGAGTGATTGTTGTCCTGAGAGGTTATACTTGATCTTCATTTGTTGTTGCAGTTAGTTGCTATCTGTCATTGTTGCGAATCTTTCTGAAAGATTTTATATCAGGAATACATGAACTTGAACTGTATAGAATTGATTTGACTTAAATTGCTGGATTTGAAAGCATGTCTATTCTTTGCTGGAATTACTAAAAATGAACTATAACTGTGTAGCTCGTCACTATCTTCAGTTCCTTATTTATTATTGCTACGTACTGAGTTGGTTGTACTCATACTACATCCTGCACTTCGTGTGTAGATCCAGGTATTTCCGATCATAGCGGGTGTTGATTCTCTCGCACAGTTGACTTTTCGGAGATTCAGAGGTAGCTGCCGTGTTTCGCAGACCTTGTCTCTCCTTCACTATCCCCTTGTTTACTGTATTTGGTCTCGGACTATTATAGGCCGTATCTTCTAGACTTGTATTCAGATTAGATGCTCATGTACTCAGTGACACTGGATTTTGTGAGTATTTATATTTGTACTTGTGAGATTTCTTCATCTCAATTTAATCATTATGTTTTCAATTTACAGGATATGTGGTTTATTTAGATTGTTGGCTTGCCTAGTATTGAGATAGGATCCATCACGACAGGTGGGATTTTGGGTCGTGACATAATCGTTGCATCTATATTTACTTGTTAATGTAATCGAGAGAGGCATACCTTGTGAGATCTTTGCATTATATTTTGTTGATTGAAGTAATAAATTCATTTTAGTAATCGGAAGAGGCTAGTTGAATTGTTGATTAAACTTAGTTAGGAGAATAATCGAGAGAGGTTCTCCTAAAGACCAATCCACTACGAATTCTTGCATATCTTCATATACTTAAAATTAGTTTATCTTGTGAGGTTGAGACTTAATCGAGGGAGGAGTTTCTACTAATCAATTGAACTAATAACCAAGTGAATTCGAGAGACTCACTTGAACATTAGAAGTGAATTATCTAGAGTTAAATTCCAAATATTTATCTTGCAGCTATCCTATCAACCCTATTTTCTCCCAATCGATAACTTCATTTGCTTAATACTTGCGTTGATTGTCATTAGTCAATAGTTTAGACTCTTAGTTAATTCTAGTTTAAATTATATAAATATCAATTGTTGATCATCTTGGATAACAATAAAACTATCAATTACGATAATAACTGTTTAACTTCAATCCCTGTGGATACGATATTTTAAATTACTATATTCGACTAGCAAGCATAGTGTGTTTTGCGCTCGTCAGGAACCAAGGATCATTAATTTTGTGTTGAAAATGACTAAACTCATGAAAATGTCTGTTAAATGTTTGTCACCTTAAAATAAAAAACTGAAATAAATTAAAGAATGGCGTGTCAATATCATTCAGGTAACTAGACAATATACCAGATAGATTTCTTTGTTGAGAAATGCATCTGGGTGAGGTTTCTCTATGTGCATCTAGATTTGTCTAGCTTCACGAACCAACTTGATTACTGAAAAGTGGTACCCAACTTTTACTTTTCTCAAAGTGCTAATTTAGAGAAATTATGAATGATACTCTTATGTAATCTCTTCAATATGTTGTACTCAAAACTTGAACTCAGAAAAAATACTACTCTATGAAATCATAAAAGAAAACTATGAATGTTAACTAGAATCAATCTTTGTTACTTTAAACCAATATAAGTTGCTCTTTGGAGTAAATATTCTGTAGGTTATTTGTAATATTTGTGCAGAAAATAAAGCAAAGTCAGGTCTAATTGCAATATCATATATATTGGTACTAGAATGCGAGAAACTGTTATTTATAGGAAACTACTTTTGACTGTTGGAATAGTGAAAAATTCTAAAAGCACAAATGAAGAAAAATGTACTGATGAGAAGTCAACAGTAGATATTTTGTTTCAAAAATTTCTCAAGAAATGCTTCATGGATATTATGACCCTGCCTTTGACTAATTTTATTTTAAGACATTCATAATATGTTTTTATTTATTAGTCTTTCTATTCCAAATTCTCTCATTGAGTTTATTATTTTTCTATAATTGAATTTTATGTGTGTGAGTCTGTCGTTCTTGGCGCAGACAAGTTTTTTATTTTTTTAGATAAATATCTTGATAGAGATTGTAGTGGAATATTAACGATGGGAGGATACAATATACTGCTAGGATTATGCACCCTATGTGAGGCAAACAATTTTGGTCTTAATAATCACCTAATGCCCTTTAAGTCTCAATAAGAAAAATTGAGGAGCGGGATAAAAAGATGGATGAGAAGGTTAGATTTTGGCCTTAGTTTCCTTTTAAAGTCATAATTGGTAATGACCCGGCCGGTTATTTTATGTATTTGAGTCCCGTTACCCTATTTGATATTTTTCCTAAGCTTGTTTGGTATTTTGTAACTTGCAGGGATGGTTGATTTTGCTTCGGGAAGGTTTTGGAGTGAATAGGAGCATTTAGTTTCATCTTTAGAAGCTTAAATTGTAAGAGATAATCAAGATTTGACTTTTATGTAAACGATCTCGGATTTATATTTTGATAGCTTCAATAGGTTCGTATGGTGAGTTTAGACTTAGGGGTATGTTTGGATTTGGTTTTGGAGGTTTCTAGGGAGTTTTGGCTTTAATTGCCGAAAGTTGGCAATTTGAAGGTTTGAAAAGTTCATAAGTTTGACCGAAAATTTACTTTGGTGTTATTGGGTTCGGATTTTTATTTCGAAAGTTGAAATAAGTTCGTTTTGTCATTTAGAACTTGTGCACAAAGTCTGGTTTTATTTCGAGTTGGTTTGATATGAATTAGATGCTTGGTTGTGAATACTTTAAGTTCTTGAACTTGAAGGCCTGCATGGTGTGTTTTGGTGTTTGATTCTTAGTTATGGATGTTAGTTTTTTAGCTTTGAGCTTACTAGTAAGTTTATATATGGTTTATTTACTTGTGTGGATATTTGGTGTGGCGCTTGAGGGGCTCGGGTGAGTTTCAGATTGACTTTGGAAAGTTAAAGAGTTTTTGATGTTGCAGAACTCACACTTACGATGGTTTGCTCGCATTTGCGAAGGTCTGCAATTATGGAATGTTGGTCGCATTTGCGATTATTGGCTGGGAAGTCCAGCTTTGAATTTGTGAAGCTGGTGTCGCAATTGTTACATCCGTATTTGCGAAGGGGATTCCGCATTTGCGATGCTGGATCGCATTTGCGAGCTTCCTGGTCGCATTTGCGATGACTGCTGCTCATGGGCCATGTTAGCATTTGCTAGGGTCGCATTTTCGGATCCCTGGTCGCAAATGCGACATTAGCAACTAGTTGTAATGAGCCAATTTTGGGATTTTAGCCCATTCACTCATATTATGAACCCTAGAGTTGGAGAGGGGAGGATTTTCACACAAGGATTTGGGGTTCTACATATTTCTGTGATTATTTCGAGAATCTACATGGATTATTAACACCCAAAACATGGAATTTTGAGGAAAAATTTGGAAATTGTTTCTATAACTGTATAAGATTATATTGAGGATTTGGAGGTCGATTTGGACTTAGATTTTGAATCTAGTCACATATTTGGACTTGTGGGGTTATTGGTAATCGGGATCTATTATTTAACTCGAATTTTGACCATGTGGGTCCGGGTTGAGTTATGTTGACTTTTTAGAAATTGTGTAAAGGTTAAAGCTTTATTGTTTGGAAGTTATTCCTATGGTTTTATTTGATGTTAACGAGTTATTTTGGCTAGATTCGAGCCGTTTCGAGGCCGATTTGCGAGGGAAGGAATGTTTTGAGTATTGACTTGGCTTGTTTGAGGTAAGCATCTTGCCTAGCTTTAGTTTAAGGCACTAGTTGCTTGAATTGTTAGTGATGGCTATGTCGAGGGTAACACACATGCTGGGGATGGGCATATGTGCGTGCGCCGAGTTTTTATCCATGCTCGGGGTAGTGTTTAAGCTATATTATTCCTTGTACTGAATACTAAGCTTCATGCTATCATGTTTCATATGTTTGTACCCCTTTGTAAACTACTTGAATCATGCTAGAGATCTTGTGTAGGTTAATCTCCTATCTAAACATGATAACTGTTATTTTGTTGCATATTCCCCTAATTCGGAGTCACTTCGCTCATGGTTACACCTTATCATGTCACTTTTATCAGTCCATGAGTATCTGATGTGATATTCATTATTCATATACTTGTATTCTTAAATATTATTTTCGTGTGATATGGATTGGATTGGTAGCATGTGAGTGGTCCATACGGTTTGCGTTACAATGACATGTAATTAGTCCGTGCGATTATTATATTATGGCGTGAGTTGTCCGTGCAACATGTGGATAAGGATAAATTCTCCTAGGATCGTCCTCTCATGTCTCTCTCTGGATGACGTACACGCGGTATGAGAAAAACTGATCAGTGTCTGGTCTTTGCATCTCTTCTCTATTTGAAAATATCTTGAGTGTATACTTGTTTTTATTGCATATATTTCTCTATATGCTAGTTTTGGAATGTATACATGCCTCTTTATGCGTATCTTCTCCATATGCTATTTTGACTAGAAAGTGAAGGCACGATACATATCTTATCTATATGTTAATCTATGAAAATTGACTTGGTTATTGATGCATATCTTCTCTATAATCCAATATTGATGAAACTTTGTGATAAATGCATATCTTCTCTATATGCTGAGCTGTTAAACTGTTATAAGACTCGACACATCTTCTCTATGTGCACTGATTTGGTTATACCCGTGTTTCATGCTTAGTTTGGTACAATTGTTGTGTACTTGTATAATTATGAACTGAGTAGGTGGCTAGGTGAGTATCATTGGTAATTCTTGCCACCACTACCTCGTTGAGGTTTGTCATGATACTTATGAAGTACATGGGGTGGGTTGTATTCATACTACGCTCTGCACTTAATTGTGCATATTGAGGAGTTGGACCCAGTCAAGCTTTGCGAACGGAGCTGTTCGTTGAGTTCAGGGACCGAGGTAGAGCTGCTTCCTCATCGCAATCCATGTCGTCTCTTTTTATATTTATTTTATGTTGTTGTTTCTTCAGACAATATTTATGTATTTCAGACTTGTATTTGCATTGTACATTTCATGACTCAATGTTACCAGTTGTATTATAATTTGATATTATTTATATTTATTGATCTTTCAGACTTATCTATTTGTAATTCGTTACCATGTTTTCGTTATTATTTTATGACTAGCTTGCCTAGAAAGTGGGTTAGGACCGATCATGACTGGTGGTTTTGGGTCGTGATAAGTTGGTATCAGAGTACTAGGTTCCATATGTCTTACAAGTCATGAGCAGCCTACTAGAGTCTTGCGGATTAGTACGGAGACGTCTGTACTTATCTTCGAGTGGCTACAAGGCTATTAGGAAAATTTCACTTTTATTCATTCCCTGTCGTGTAGATTTGTTTGTCCTAAAGTTTGAATCTTTAGTTTTATATTCTCTCACAGATGGTGAGGACACGATCTTTGTGTATGACCAAGTAGGCACTAGTGCCCCCAACTAGAGCGGTGGGAGGTCGGGGCCGAGGTAGAGGCCGAGATGGGGCACACGCTACATTTAGAGCCCCTGCTAGGGAAGCCACTATGCAGCCACCAGTCGCTTTTGTTGAGGAGTAGGTTCCAGTTTATGTTGAGCCGATGGGACCAGCTCAGGCTCAGGAGGGACCCATTGATACACTTGGACTTCAGGAGAATTTTACTTAGATCCAGAGTGTGTACATGAGTTTGGCCCAGGCGGGTATCACTCTTGTTGCACCAGCTACCTCACAGGAGAGGAGCTCAGACTAGCGCCACACGCACACCAGAGCAGCTAGCTTAGGGCTATCAGACTCAGGGTTTCTATCGGTGTAGTCAGTCGTTGCAGATCGAACTGAGATTAGACCATCCTTGACTACTGAGGAGCAAAGGAATTTAATCAGATTTCAGAGACTTCATCCTCCTCAATTCAGTGCAGAACCTACAGAGGATGCACATGGCTTTCTTCATCAGTGTCATCAGATTCTTCGCACATTAGGTCTAGTGGACTCCAATGTGGTTGTCTTTACTACTTTCTAGCTAACACAACCAACCTACAAGTGGTAGCAAACATATGATTCGGCCAACTGACACAATACCGCTTACTTGGTCTCTGTTCTCACTTCTCTTCTTAGAGAAGTTCATACCCCTGACTCGTAGAGATTAGTTATGTAGTGAGTTTGAGCATCTACACCAGGAAGGCTTGACCGTTACTAAGTACAAGATGAGGTTCACAGAGTTAGCTCGTCACACAATATTTTCAGTCCCTATTAAGAAGGAGATAGTCAGGAGGTTCATTGAGGGCCTTAACTATGCAATCCGATATGGTATAGACCGAGAAGTCGAGATAGATACTAGCTTCCACTAGGCAGTTGAGATTACTAGTCTCTTAAAGTGTATTTGCAGGAAAGGGAGAGAGGAGCGGGAGTCCAAGAGGCCTCGTGGTTTGGAAGGTTTTGAAGGAGCCTCATCTAGAGGCCAGTCACATCACAATAGAGGCTGCCCTTTCAGCTCCGCTCAGGTAACTTATCAAACTTTTCGTGGTTCTTCAGTCAACCATGATTTTTATAGTGCTCACCCAAGCCAGTCATCATTAGTGCACTGCCAACATAGAGTTCATACCGTGCCCCATCTGCTCAGGGTTCTATAGGTGGATATTTTGATTCTCTTGGTCAATCGCAGAGTCAGAAGAGGGAATGTTTTTGAGTGTGGGGACTTGAGTCATCTAAAAACTGATTACCCCATGCTTCTAAGTTGTATACCACAACAGGGCATGCAGTCCATGGTTTCAGATCCAGTAGCTACACCACCCGCACAACTAACTAAGGGTGGAGTGCAGTCTGTTCAAGGTCGTACTAGAGAGAGAGGTCAGTCAGGTGGAGGACACCCGTTGCTATGCATTCCCCGCTAGACCGGAGGTAGTTGCTTCAGATGCCATGATCACATTTATTGTTTTAGTGTGCCACATGCATGCTTCGGTGTTATTTGAACCTGGTTCCACTTATTCTCTTGTGTCATTATATTTTGCACGTTATTTGGATATGCCTCGTGGTTCTCTTAATATTCTTTTTCATGTAGCTACACCTATTGGTGATTCTATTGTTGTAGATCGTATGTATCATACTTGTGTGGTTACCATTGGGGGTCATGAGACTAGGATTGATTTTTTATTGCTTACTATGGTTGATTTTGAGGTAATTTTGGGTATAGATTGGCTATCTTCGTGCCATGCTATTCTTGATTGTCATGCTAAGACCGTGATGTTGGTGATGCCGAGGTTGCCAAGGTTGGAATGGAAGGGTTCTGTTGGTCATAGTTCTAAAGTGATTTCTTTTCTGAAGGCACAACGGGTGATTTAGAAGGGGTGTTTGTCATATCTTGCCTTCGTGAGGGATGTTAGTGTTGATACTCCTACTTTTGATTCAGTTGCAGTAGCAAGGGAGTTTTTGGATGTATTTTCTGTAGACCTACCAGGCATACCACCCTATAAGGATATTGATTTTGGTATTTATTTGGTGTCGATCCCTTAGGTCATTTCTATTCCACCGTACTGCATGGCACCAGTGGAGCTGGAGGAATTGAAGGAACAATTGCAGGAGTTTTAGGATCAGAGTTTCATTGGGCCAAGTGTTTCACCTTGGGGTGTACCGATATTATTTATAAAGTAGAAGGATGGTTCCATGAGAATGTGTATTAATTATAGGCAGTTGAGAAAGGTTACCATCAAGTACAAGTATCCAGTGTCGCGTATTGATGATTTATTTGATTAACTTCAGGGTGCTAAGGTGGTATCCAAGTTTGACTTGAGATCGGGTTATCATCAGCTGAAGATTAGGGACTTAGATATTCCTAAGATGGCGTTTTAGACCCGTTATGGGCATTATGAGTTATTGGTGATGTCTTTTGGTTTGACTAATGCCCCAACAACTTTCATGAATTTGATAAACAAGTTATTCCGGCTCCATATGGGCCAATGTAATCTTATTGTTATCCATGAGAGAGGCTATACTCTAACAACCAACTGACTTATTATCCTTGGCCGCAAGGATTAAGAAATAGCAACGTATCAGGGGCTGAGTGTATCTTCTACTCAGGAATAAGAAATGGAGCTATTAAGGTAAGGATAAAAGGACCTACTAAGTCATCCACCCTTGAATCTATTTGATGCATCATCACATGGCTGTCATGTAACTCCTCGAGAATCATATCATTCGCATGTCACATGTTGCCTCCAAAGTCATAAATACTCGAAGTAAGCTCCTGGCTCGCCCCTATCTCTGTATGCTAAGTTCTCCAAGTGTGAGTTTTGGTTGGATTCTGTGGCATTCTTGGGACACGTGGTATCTAGTGATAGGATCAAGATGGATCCAAAGAAGATTGAGCCAATTCAGAGCTGGGCTAGACTTTATACCACTACAAGGATAAGGAGTTTCTTAGGTCTGGCTTGTTACTGTCGTCGGTTTATGGAAGAGTTTTCTTCTATAACAACTCCATTGACTAGATTGAGTCAAAATGGTGCCTTATTCAGATGGTCGGACGAGTGTGAGGGAGCTTTTAGAAGCTCAAGACTTTCTTGACCACAACTTCAATTTTGGTATTGCCTTCAAGATCGGGGTCATATTCGATCTATTATGATGCTTCACGTGTTGGTATTGGGTGTGTGTTGATGCATGGCGATAGAGTGATTACCTATGCTTCGAGTTAGTTGAATCCCTATGAGAAGAACTATCCGGTGCATGATTTAGAATTAGCAGCTATTATTCACACACTCAATATTTAGAGGCATTACTTATATTGTGTGTCTTGTGAGGTGTATACAGATCATCAGAGTCTTCAGCATCTGTATAAATAGAAAGATTTGAATTTGAGGTAGCGGAGATGGTTGGAGATGTTGAAGGATTATGATATCAATATTCTTTATCATCTGGGGAAGGCTAATATGATAGCAGACGTATTAAGCAGAAAGGCATAGAATATGGGGAGTTTAGCATTCATTCCAGTTGTGGAGAGATATTTGGCTATGTATGTTCAGGCGTTGGCCAATATGTTGGTGAGGTTGGATATTTTAGAGCCGAGTAGAGTCCTCACCTGTGTTGTTTCACATTTATCTATGTTTGAGCGCATTAAGGTGCGTCAGTATGAGGATCACCATTTGCTTGTACTCAGGGACATGATGTAATACAGTGGTGCTAAGGAGGTGACTACTTGTGATGATGGTGTATTGTGACTTCAGGATCAGGTTTGTGTTCCTAATGTTGATGTCTAGAGATAGTTGATTATGGAGGAGGCTTATAATTCATGGTATTCCATTCACCCAGGCTCTACAAAGAGGTATCGTGATTTGAAGCAATATTATTGGCGGACAACGATAAAGAATTACACTATTAGGCATGTTGCACGATGTTTGAACTATCAGTAGGTCAAGTATAAGCATCAGAGACCGGGTGATTTGCTTCAAAATATGCATATATAGAAGTAGAAGTAGGAGCGTATCATTATGGAGTTTGTGGTAGGGTTGCCACGAACCTTGAGGGAGTTTGATGCTATTTGGGTCATTGCGGATCGGCTGACCAAGTCAGCGCATTTTATTCCTGTTATGACTTCCTACATTTTGGAGCAGTTAGCCAAGATCTACATTAGGGAGATAGTTCGCCTCGATGGTGTACTTGTTTCTAGCATCTCAAACTGTGACTCTCAGCTTACTTTGCACTTTGGAAGGGTGGTCCAACGTGAGTTGGGCATGCAGGTTGAGTTGAGTACTGCATTTCACCCTCAGATGGACGAGCAGTTTGAACGGACCCTTCAGATCTTGGAGGATATGTTGAGGGCATACACCATTGATTTTGGAGGTCAGTGGGACCGGTTTCTACCTCTAATAGAGTTTGCCTACAAAAATAGCTAACAATCTAGCATCCAGATGGATTTGTGTGAGGCATTATATGAGAGGCAATATCGTTCTCCAGTTGGTTGATTTGAGCCTAATGAGACTAGATTATTGGGCACAAATTTGGCTTGAGATGCTTTGTAGAAAGTGAAGTTGATTCAGGAGAGGCTTTGCACCGCTCAGTCTAGGAAAAACGTTATGTTGATAGGAAGGTTTGTGATGTGGAATTCATGGTGGGTGAGAAGGTTCTACTTAGAGTTTTGCCTATGAAGGGTGTGATGAGGTTTGGGAAGAAGGGCAAGTTGAGTCCTCGGTACATTGGTCCATTTGAGGTTTTGGAGAGTGGGTGAGGTGGCTTACATTCTTGCTTTGCCACCCAACTTGTCAGGAGTTCATTCGGTGTTTTATGTTTCCATGCCTCAGAAATATCATGAAGTTCAGTCACATGTGTTGGATTTCAGCTCGGTGCAGTTGGATGAGAATCTGACTTATGAGGAGTCGGTGGCCATATTGAATAAGCAGGTTCAGAAGTTGAGGTTGGAAGATATTGCACCAGTAAAGGTTCAGTGGAAAGGTCAACCGGCCGAGGAGATGACTTAGGAGACCGATCATGATATGCAGAGCAGATATTCTCACCTTTTCGGCATTCCAGGTATGCTTCTAGACCCGTTTGAGGATAAACATTTGTTTAAGAGGAGGAGAATGTAATGACCCGGTTGGTGGTTTTGGGTATTTGAGCCCCGTTTCCCTATTTTATGTTTCCCCTATGTATTTTTGATGTTTTTTGACTTTCAGGGATGGTTGGTTTAACTTCGGAAAGGTTTTGGAGTGAATTGGAACACTTAGTTTTATCTTTGAAATCTTAAGTTGTAAGAGTTGACCAAGGATTGAATTTTGTGTAAACAACCCGAACCTCGGGTCGTGTTTTGATGATTCCAATAGGTTTGTATTATAATTTTAGACTTAAGTGTATGTCCATATTTGGTTTTGGAGCTTCCTAGGGAGTTTTGGCTCTAATTGCAGAAAGTTGAAAATTTGAAGGTTTGAAAAGTTTAAAGTTTGACCGGAAGTTGACTTTGATGATATTGGGTTCAAATTATTGTTTTAAATGTTGTAATAGATTTGTTTTGTCATTTGGGACTTGTGTGCAAAGTTTGGTTTCATTATGAGTTGGTTTGATAGGAATCAGACGCTTGATTGTGAATACTTGAAGTTCTTGAACTTGAAGGCTTACATGATGTGTTTTGGTGTTTGATTCTTGGTTATAGATATTATTTTGAGGTTATGAGATTTAGAGAGAGTTTGTATGTGGTTTACATACTGGTGCAGATGTTTGGTATGGGGCCCGAGGTGCTCGGTGAGTTTCAAATAAGTTTGGATTGGTTTTGGAAAGTTGTAAATTTTCTAGTACTGCTGACCTTGCATTTGCGATGGTATGCTTGCATTTGCGAAGGTCCGCAGTTGCGGACTGTTGATGGCATTTGCTATTATTGGCTGGGAAGGTTAGCTTCGCAAAATGCTAATCTGGTGTCATAGTTGCGACATCTGCATTCGCCAAGGCAAGTCCACATTTGCGACGTTGGGTTGCATTTGCTAGCTTCTTGGTCGCATTTGCGATGACTGCTACTCAAGGGCCATGTTCGCATTTGCGAGCCCTTCTTCGTGGTTTGCAAATGCGATATCTGTAGCTGATTTTAATGAGCCAATTTTGGGAGTTTAGCCAATTCTCTCATATTTTGAACCCTAGAGTTGGACATGGGCAATTTTTGAAGAGGATTTTCACGCAAGACTTTGGGGTAAGTGATTTTTACACATTTCTATGATTATTTCAAGAATCTAGATAGACTATTAAAACCCAATACATAGAATTTTGAGGGAAAATTTTGGGATTTTTCCTATAACTTAAGAAGATGAAAATTGAGGATTTGGAGTTCGATTTGGAAAACGTTTTGGAATCTAGTCATATATTTGGACTCGTAGGATTATGGGTAGTCGGGATCTATCCTTTGACTCAATTTTTGCCATGTGGGTCCGGGTTGACTTTCTAATAATTGTGCAAAGGTTGAAGCTTTATTGTTCTGAAGTGATTCATATAGCTTTATTTAATATTATTGAGTTATTTTTGGCTATATTTGAGCTGTGCGAAGGCTGATTTGCGAGGGATGGCATTTTTGTGGTATTGGTATGGTTTGTTTGAGGTAAGTATTTTTCTTAGCCTTGGTTTGAGGCACTAGTTTCTTAAATTGTTGATAATGGCTACATGTCGAGGGTGACACACATATTGAGGATGAGCATGTGTGCGTGCACTAGGTTTTTATCCATGCTCGGGATAATACTTAGGCTATGTTATGCCTTGTATTGAATACTAAGCTTCATGCTATCATGCTTCATATGTTTCTACCCCTTCGCGAACTACTTGAATCATGTTAAAGATCTTGTGTAAGTTAATATCTTATTTTAACTTTATAATTGCTATTTTGTGGCATATTTCGCTAATTTGGGCTAATGTAGCAAACTTCGCACATGCATATACCTTAGCATATCACTTTTTTCAGTCCATGAGTATGTGATGTAATATACATTTTTTTATACTTGTATTATTTTATATTATTTTCATGTGATATGGACTGGATTGGTAGCACGTGTGTGGTCCATGCGGTTTGAGTTATGATTGCATGTGCGTGGTCCTGCCATTATTATATTATGGAATATGAGTTATCCGCACAGTGTGTGGATAAGGATTCATCCTCTTAGGGTCGTCCTCTCATTTTTCTCTCTGATGACCTACACGTAGTGTGAGAAAAAATAATCAGCGTTTGGTCTTTGCATCTCTTCTCTATTTGCAAATACCTTGGGTGTATACATGGTTTTATTGCATATCTTCTCGATAACTGCTTTAATCATTATGCTAATGTTGGCTTTCATAGCAAACGGATGTCATGCTCTATCACGACCCATGGTTGAGATTTTGGGTCATGATAGGATAGGATCCATCCCCCTAGGGTCATCCTCTCATGTTTCTCCTTGATGACATACACGCGGTTATAGAAAACTGACAACTGTTTGGTTATGTGTAGCTTATCTATATGCAAACTCCTTGGATGTATACATAATATTACTACAAATCTCCTCTATATGCTAGCTCCGTACTTGTATACATGCCTTTTATGAATATCTTCTCTATATACCGCTTTTGTTGGTGAAATGAAACACATTACATATCTTTTGTATATGTCTATCTTTGTGTAATTTGGCTTGTATATTTACACATATCTCCTCTATATGCTGAACTATAATTCTATTTGATGTTCGTGCATATCTGCTTTATGTGCACCTTGGGATTTATCTGCAGTCATGCTTAGACTCTGGTATTGTTATTGCGTATTTGTATGGATTCATGAGTTGTACAATTTTATCATGTTAGTATCGTTGGTAATTCTCTCCACTACCTCTCCAAGGTTAGTTATGATACTTACGGAGTACATGGGATCGGTTGTACTCATACTACATTCTATACTTAATTGTGTAGATCCAGAGTAGATCCTGGTATGGAACCTAGCTGAGAGATGTGCTGGACCATTATTAAGTTGCTGAGAGAGGAGGTAGAGATGCATCCCGATCGTAGTTTCCATTTTTATTGCTTTTATTTTTATTCAGACAATATGTTATATTGTCAATCTTGCACTCCTATTGTAGAGCTCTTGACTATGTATTACCACTTTTGGGGGATTTATGTATTGACGCAGTCTTTATTTATGACATTTGACTTTTAGACTTATATAACCTATATTTTGATATCATGTTTAATTATTGCTTTATGATTGGACCTAGCAAGTGGGTTTGGTACCATCACGACTAGTGGGGTTTTTGGATCATGCTAAATTAGTATCAGAGCCCTAGGTTCATAGGTTCTACGGGTCACGAGCAAGTTTAGTAAAGTCTTGCTGACCAGTACATAGACATTTGTACTTATCTTCGAGAGGCTATCAAACTATTAAGAAAAACTTCTCTTTCTTTCATTCTCTATCATGCGGATTTGTTTATGCTAAATTTTGAATCTTTGCTCTTTTATTCTCGCACAGGTAGTGAGGACACGTTCTGCCGAATCAGCTGAGTAGGCACTAGTGCCCCCTGTTAAAGCCGCGAGAGGTCGGGGCCGAGGTGGGGCATGCATCGCAGCTAGAGCCCCTGCCAGGGCAGACACTGTTGAACCACCAGTCGCTCCTATTGAGCAGCAAGTTTCCGATTATGTTGAGCCGGTGTGACTAGCTCAGGTTTCGAAGCGACCTATTGCTATATCTGGTCTTAACAAGACTTTGGATTAGATCCTGAGCATGTACAGGAGTTTGGCCTTGGCGAGTATGATTCCAGTTGCACCAGCTACCTCACAGGATGGGGGAGCAGTCTAGACTCCTACCGCGCACACACCAAAGTAGATAGCTCATGGCTATCAAACACCAAGGGTTCTACCGATGCAGCCAATCATTACTACTTAGACCGAGATTAGACCATACTTTACTGTTCAAGGGTAGAAGAGGCTAGAAAGATTTCAGAGACTTCATCCACCTCATTTTAGTGGTGAGCCTAATAAATATACACAATGGTTTCTTGATTAGTGTCAGCAAATTCTATGAACTTTGGGTCTAGTGGACTCAAATGGAGTTGACTTTACTACTTTCCAGCTGAGAGGGCCAACCTAAAGGTGGTGGCAGACCTATAAGTCAGGCAGGCTAGATGGCGCAACACCACCTTTATGGCATTAGTTCTCAGTTCTTCTCTAAGAGATGTTTATTCCAAAGACTCGCAGAGATGAGTTGTGCAGTGAGTTTGAGCATCTACACAAAGAGGGTGTGACCGTGACACAGTGTGAGATGAGGTTCACAGATCTAGCACATCATGACGTGTTCTTTATTCCTGCTGATAGGGAGAGAGTTAGGAGGTTCATTGAGGACTTCAACTTTGGTATCTGGTACAGGATGGCGCAGAAGGCCGAGACGAATACTACTTTTCATCAAGCTGTTGAGATTTCCAGACGCTTGGATGATATTCGTAGGTAGGGGAGAGAGGAATGAGATTCCAAGAGGTCCCGTGGTTCAGGTGGTTTTGGTGGTGCTTTATCTAGAGGCCATAGACATCACAGTAGAGTCCATCCTTTCAGGCCCACCATTCATCTTTGCAGGTTCATCGTTGTTCTTCAGTTAGCCAAATGTCATACAGTGCTCGCCCATGCCAGTTATCTTTCAGTGTGTTAGAAGCAAAGAGTTCACATCATGCTTTATCCGTTCAGTGTTCTTCGAGCGGGTATTTAGGTTCCCAGGGACAGTGACAGAGCCAACAACTTTGCAAGAGGAGGGGTTGCTTTGAGTGTGGGAACTTGGGTTATCTCAAGAGGGATTGCCCTAGACTTCTGAGCAATGTACCGCGTGAGGGCACCCAACCTATGGTTCCAATACCATTAACTAAAACACCGGCACAACCATCTAGGAACGGGGCCTAGTATGTTCTAGGCCGCCCTAGAGGGGGAGGTCAGTCAGGGGGACCCGTTGTTATGCATTTTTGTCCAGGGCAGAGGCTGTTTCTTCAGATGTTGTGATCACATGTATCATTTCAGTGTGCCATAAGGATGCTTTAGTATTATTTGTCCCTAATTCCACTTATTCTTATGTGTCATCATATTTTGCCCGTTATTTGGAATGCCTCGTGGTTCTCTTGATATTACTGTTCATGTGTCTACACCTATTGGTAATTCTACTATGGTAGATTGTGTGTATCGTTCTTGTGTGGTAATCATTGGGGATGTTGCCTCCCGTATTTTTATATGTCAAGTACGTCGTAAGTCAATTGACGTAAGCTCGAAAATGAGATCATCTTTGAGATTATACAAAGTAAGTTAATCATATTACCTTGGAGATTACAAAGGTTTAATATCATGATCAGCAAGTACCAAGAGGGTTAGAAGTTGAATGAGTTCAAGAAAATAAGTTTCGTCTAAAACCGGCAAGTTGGGAATATTATAACTCGTACCTTTAAAGTAAGACTAGGAGTTTTTAACATGCTAATAAGGTCATATGATTAGATATTTGAATAGTATAATAGTATTATATTATGTTTTGAAGCCAATCGAGTTGTAAAATAAAAGACGACAAAAGTTATCGAGTGTTGCGTTCTTAATTTTACTGAAACTTTGGGTCTAATTTCACTGAAATTTTCTCTCAATATACTAAGATTTATAGGGTTATATACCTGCAAAATTGAATATCTATGAGTCTAGTTTCTAACACATTAAACCGTTCATCGATACGACGTCGGAGTAGAGAGATATTTATATTTTTGACGGACTGCGCAAGCAGCTCCCTTTGGGACTCACAAAGTTGGTAGAGAATTATCTTGTTATATAAAGTGGTGGCCTCATCTTTAAGTCTCATTTTAGACCAAACCATATTTCAAGAACCTCTAAACTCTCTCTAAGCGTAGCCTAAAAGTTCGTACACAAATCCAAGGCCAAACTACCTAAGTTCTTCATTGAAAGTGTTGTAGAAGTGGTGGAGATCACTTATATGATATTGTTAATGAGTTGTGTGTTCTTTCAAGTTTAAGGAGAGTTGTTCTTGGAGTTTTCTTACTGTTTAAAGGTAAGCTCCTCTTCTCCTACATGAGTTTGATTTATATCTAATCCCTATCTAAGTTGTTCGAAGCTAGAAGTTATGAGTCGGTGGTGAAAAGACGTATAGAAGTTGATACCATCTTGGACTCTTTTGAGGTGTTTTTATGATGTTGTTGTGGTAGGAGTTTTGGAGGATAATACATATATGAGATGTTGTTAATATATAACATGAAGATAAGAATAAATATAGAAGACTGATGTGTTGTTAGTTAAGGACCGAGTTTTTCGTTCGATGTATTATAAGCTAGCAATTCCTTAGCTTTACGTTGGCCCTATTGTTGTTGTTATATTGTATCTTTGGGCTATCTAATGTTATTTTTATGATGGATATAAGGCTGGAAATTATATGAATGTGGTTGTTTGTGTGTTGGACATTTTGGATGATTTGACCATGTTTGTTGTTATAAGTTGTAAGTTGAAGAGTAGACGATGAAAGCAACTTGTTGAGTCTAACATGTTGACATTCTTCTTGGTATGTATAGTTGTTGAATGTGGTGCTGAGTTATAGTTATGAATATATGAAGGTATTACAAGGTAAAACCCCTCTTCCTCTCTATGTATATAGTCATGTTGATGTTGTAGGTATACTTCATCATTTTAAGATGGAAGTAATGTATGAGCGGTGTATTTGAGTCATTTCTTGTGTTGTGTGGAATTTTTGAGCGATTTTAGTTGTTTAAAGTGGATGGAAATTGTTGGAGTAACTTGATTATATTATTGTTGTTGTTGTCATTGATATATGTTTTGAAGGAAAAAAACATATTGGAGAAGTACAACAACAACAACAACAACAACAACAACCCAGTAGAATCCCATTAATGGGGTCTGGGGAGGGTAGTATGTACGCAGACCTTACCCCTACCCCGAAGGAGTAGAGAGGCTGTTTCCGAAAGACCCTCGGCTCCAAAAAAAAACAAATTAGTATCACAACAACACTCATAAGATAAATAGCAATACCATGAAATTCAGAAGAAAGATGCAAAGCAAAGGGAGGGGGGAGATAAAGGGAAGGGAGACAATATTAGTACCGCCACAACAATCATAAGAAAAATAAGANAGCGATTTTAGTTGTTTAAAGTGGATGGAAATTGTTGGAGTAACTTGATTATATTATTGTTGTTGTTGTCATTGATATATGTTTTGAAGGAAAAAAACATATTGGAGAAGTACAACAACAACAACAACAACAACAACAACCCAGTAGAATCCCATTAATGGGGTCTGGGGAGGGTAGTATGTACGCAGACCTTACCCCTACCCCCGAAGCAGTAGAGAAGTGTGTTTGATAATTGTAGCCGAGCTTATCGCTCGTTGTGTCATTGTTTGGATTGTAAAACTTATTATAGGAGTTGCTGGTTGTATTTTTGTGTCACCTTGCCTATGGTAGGCTTGAGTAATGATAAGAACATGGGAAATATTGTCCGCTTCGTTATAGGATAGGTTACCTTCCGTTGTGCGATTAAGAGAATATTTCGTATGGTTGACGATAGTATCATTCTTGTTATCGTATAAGTCATGAAGTGGATAGGAGTTGAGGTCTTGAGCCAGTGGGTTAAGACCATATATGTTAAGGCTAAATCTTTTCTTTTCTTTTCTTGTCACGTTTTAAGAAAAAACATAAATATAGACGAACGTTATTCTAACATAACTCCACTCTTAGTAAGTAGGGACACCCAAGTCATTCACTTCCTCTGATGTTGTCCAAGTACATTATGTATTGGATTCTAAGTCTTGTTGATGCTTTTGGTGATGATGTAAGCATTCATAAGGTAGTCGGAGGTATAACGACCTTACATCACTCCGAAGGAAACCCTAAAGATCTTAAAAGGTTCTCTAAAATTTGTATACTTTTGTGAGAATAAGAATCGACATTATGCATACATATATAAAACGTATAGATATTTGGCTATTATACTTATATCTTACTACTGAGCTGTGTCTGGTTGGGCAGTTATGAATCTTTATTTACCATCAAACTACGACTAGTTGGGAAGTTATGTATCTTTATTTACCACCGAGCTATGGCCCGTCAGATAGTCATGCATTTACCACCAATCTACGGCCAATTGGGTAGTTATGCAATTATCACCAAGTTACGGCTAGTTGGGAAGTTATGCATTTACCACTGCGCTATAGCCGGTCGGACAGTTACCACTGATCAATTGGGCAGTCATGTTACGATATGGATAATAGTCCCAAAGAGAGGCATTAAATATATAAGTATAATTAGCATGCATATCATGGCCCTTAGTGGCACTTCATAGGTTCAAGTTGATTCTTATATATCTCTCGTTGATGTTATCTTATTGTTATATTTCAGTTCTGCTTTACATACTCGGTACATTATTCATACTGACGCCCTTTTTGTGGTGGATGTTGAATTCATGCATGTAGGTGTATCTAATCAGTTTGATGAGCCCTCACAGTAGATGAGGTTAGCATTCAGTGAAAGATTGGTAAGACTCCACTTCATTTGGGGTGCACCCGAGTCTATAAGTCATGGTGTCAGAGTTTTGCTACAGACTTGTGGGTAGGATGAGGCCCTGTCACGACTATGTTTCGATGTCAGATACTCTTAGAAGATTTGTAGGTACATGTTTATTTTGAGTTTAACGGCTCGCTATCACGACGCTTACTCACTTACAGTATATATCACGAGTTGTTGCCATGTTAGCCCCTGATAGTTTACATAAAGAATGAGTTCCGTCAAGTCGGCCTATGTATGTTCTAGTTTACGTCGAACGATCATGAGTTACATAATGGTTCACTCGGCGGGTGCCAACCATGCCTCACCTAGGTTGGGGTGTGACAAATTGGTATCAGAGCAAGTCTTTCCTAGAGAGTCCAGAAAGCCCTGTCTAATAGAATCTTATTTATGGATGTGTTTTACACCACATTATATAAACATGACGCTACATGGCATAGAGTCTGTTACTCCTCTTTCAAATCCAAATCGTGTTGTAGAGATGAGTCACAAGAGTTGAGTCAGGACTTACACTTGTTATTGACACAAAGATGATTACAATGACAAAGACTACAGTTAGCTAGAGGGCTAACACAACAGGTAAGAGCATTAATAGAAAGAGTTCTAGAAAATGTGGCCTAGTTTGAGGTCCTTTTAGATTGTGCATACCGGATATGCAAGGTCAGTTCTAATGAATAGAAGAAGCCTAAAGGGTGGAATGCCTTGAGTTTTGAATTGGTTTTAAGGTTTCTTAGATCGAACAAACCTTACTAAAGTGTTCTTATGAGCCGATAAGATATAAGGCCAGTAAGCGCATCAGTACAACATTCGAGGATGAATGTTCCAAACGGGAAAATGATGTTACATCCCATATTTCCATACATCAAGTACGCCGTAAGTCAATTGACATAAGCTCGGAAATGAGGTCATCCTGAGATTATACAAAGTAAGTTAATCATATTACCTTGGAGGTTAAAAAGGTTTAAGATCATGATCAACAAGTACCAAGAGGGTTAGAAGTTGAATGAGTCGAAGAAAATAGTTTCGTCGAAAGCCACCAAGTTGGGAATGTTATAACCCGTTACTTTAGGGTAATACTAGGAGTTCACAAAATACTAAGAAGGTCATAATATGAGGTGTTTGAATCTTATAATTGTCGTATGTTAAGTTTTGAATTCAAGTGAGTTGTAAAACAAAAGACGGCAAAAGTTATAGCAAGTTACGTTCATATTTTTACTGAAAATTTGGGTCTAATGTGATCCACATCCAATCCACACGCAATAATGAGTGGAAACGGTCGTTGGAAGAATAGTACCCAACAAGAGTCGGGTCGATTTTCGCAGGGAATTTAATGTGGGTGTTAGGGGTATACACTTGACGAGAGAAAATGAAATAACTAAATTGCACTTCCAAACAAAGTGTTTTGTTTTCTACTTCTAATTATCACTAACAATTATAAACTAATAAGACAAAACTAGAAAGAGAATGGTTGTTTTTGTTGTTTATACCAAATGGTTAAAAAAGCCTAGGGATGTGACCATCACCTAGGTGTTCGCCTAATGGGTTAAGTATGTTAACACTTGTTTTATTGATCGGGGTGTATTATAGCTCTTAACGCTAAGTTACCCACTCAATACCTCTCGGTCATAGAGTGATTTTGCCCAATTTGCTTTTTCAAACCCAAATAGGTATCAAGCTAAATAGTTGATAAGAGCTCAAGTCAGATTTTCCCTATCTCTAGTTCAGACACTTTAATTAGGCTAATCAAATCCTTAATTAGCCCAATTTCTTGTTAGCTAAGTTGTCATAGACTAGGTCCCTCTTTCTCAAGTAAAGACCAAGTCAAAAAGGCGTGAATCAATGTTTGCAACTATTAACTCTAAAATTAAATCACAAACAAGGCTAAATAATCAACACCCAATCATAAACAAATATTAAATTAAATACCCATAAGGTTTATACATTAGGGTTGGGTCACAACCCTAGTTAGAGTCTAGCTACTCATAGTGGAAAATGAAGAAAACAAAGAAGAAATACTAATTAAACACATAATCTAAGATTAAAATGATAACTTATGATGTTTTAATCCCAAAATAGTCATTAATTTCCTAAAATAGCAAAATACAACGGCCATAGCTGATCAAGCTTCAAAACTTAACCTAACAATGTGATTCCCGTCTATTTATAGTGGCCCAAAATTCGCTGACAAAAATGCCCCTTGGGAGGTTGTGCGGCCGCACAATTCCATGTAAGGTCCGCACATTGCTTCAGCTTACAGGGACTTGGAATCTGTAGCCGCACAATTTGGTTTGTGGTTGCAATACAGCTTCTGTAGCTGTGTAATTCTTGTGCGGTCTTCACTTCATGCAAGGCTTCAAGACTTGGTCACCTACACACTCTCTGAATTTTTGAATTCTTTGTCAATGCGGACCTTGTTTTTCAGCCGTACAATTCATGTGTGGTCCGCACTTCTGCTTAAAGTCTCTAGGCTTCTTCACTTGTTCTACTCTCGTAGAGGGAATTCTGCGGTCCGCACTTTCTTCTACGGCCGTAGAAATACCTCTACGGACCTCACTTCTTATGTTTTGTGTCCCTTCGTGCCTTGTGAGTCGAAACACTCCTTTTTGAGTCGGATTTCTTCATGAGAGTCCAAATTTCCAATATTCCTGCAATTCATACACTTTTATTAGTGTTGGGAACATAAATCAATACTTTCAGACTAAAAAAGGTGCTAATAAGTGGTCAAAATCCACACTTATCAACTCTCCCAAACTTAAGTCTTTGATTGTCCTCAAGAAAATAAATTAGTTCCCACCTCCTCAAAGTAAAAGGTCATTTCAACAAGTCAATAGTGAGCCATTCATACTGAGTTGGGACCAACAATTACTCACACTACTCATGCATTATCAATAAGGTGACAAGTCAAATATTCATGCACATATAGTTCTAATGTGACATTTGAGCTTCAAGAATTGACTTTACTCATCAAGGACTCTTGTTCTATCATGTAGGTCATGGTGGACTCCAAACTCTTTTTCCTCTACTTCCCGTTTGCCAAGCTCACTTAAGACGTTAGCACTCAATCTTAAGATTCATGAAAGGTTCACTTTTCTCTCACAAGAGAATGTCACAAGTACGACTTCGAGTACCATAGGATTGCCCCTTATGTATATCACCACTAATGTAAGCTCACTCGGTTCGAAATCAAGTAGTACTTCTTTTGGGTTGTAATGAAGGATTTTGGATTAGGGTAGGATACCATATGGGTAAATGGTTATACCTTTCCTTAAGCACTCCACATTTTCATTTCTCGGCTCATAATTACCAATTATTAGAGGCATTTTCTTTTCATTGAGGTCTAGAGATACATGACATCACTCTTTCTTGTTCATTTCATTCTTTTTCTTCCTTTTGATGCTCACGTTAGGTATCATTACCTCTTTTTGAATCCATCAACCCTTCCACTTATTCTCTTTTTTGCATTCTTCTTTTTGTTCTTTTCTTTTCTTGCCTTCTCTTTTCATAGAGATCATTTCTTTTCTCTTTTTGTGCCTTGATACCTTTTTATAATTCCTCATCTCTCCCCCAAACTTATGCTTTAAGCCACTCATTTCACAAGAGTGTTAAAGAAAGTCTGGGTGCCAAGAAAGGGTCACGACAAAACGGGTAAAGGGTTATAACATGGTTATCAAATGAGAAAGGCTAGAGGCTCAAAGGGGGTTGACTAGGGATAACGACATTGGGTGGCAATAAAAAGCTCAAACGGGCCAAGGAAAGCCTACAATCACTTCTCAAACTAAGCAAAACGTAGGATTTCGCCTTGAAAAACATTCAGGTCAAGTTCTAGACTATTCGCACGGATTCTTGGACTAGCAACAATTCATCTCACCCCTCACACAACTAGATCGTAAAAGAGGGTAGAGTCAAGAGCCTACAACAACCACATTCAAGTTTAAAGATCACTATGGTCCAATAAACCACTCGATGTTCGCTAAAGTTAACTCAAGAGTCAAAAAGTCATTAACTAGAGCTAGTTCAGTGTATTGGTACCAAATGAAGCATGATTAACTCTTCGAGAATGACTTGATTAGTTCAATACTGCTACTGCTACTGCTACTGCTGCTACTGCTACTGCTACTGCTGCTACTGCTACTGCTACTCCTACTGCTACTACTACTACTACTACTACTACTACCTGCTGTTGCTGCTGCTGCTACTACTACTACTACCTGCTGCTGCTGCTGCTGCTACTACTACTACTGCTGCTACTACTGCTACTGCTAGTGCTACTGCTACTGCTACTGCTACTGCTACTGCTACTGCTGCTACTGCTACTACTACTACTGCTACTACTACTACTACTACTACTACTACTACTACTCTACTGCTACTGCTACTACTGCTACTACTACCGCTACTGCTACTACTGCTACTACTACTACTACTACTACTACTACTACTGCTGCTGCTGCTGCTGCTACTGCTGCTGCTACTACTACTACTACTACTGTTGTTGCTGCTACTGCTGCTGCTGCTCCTGCTGCTGCTACTGCTGCTCCTGCTGCTGCTACTGCTGCTGCTGCTACTACTGTTACTGCTGCTGCTACTACTGCTACTGCTGCTACTACTACTACTACTACTGCTGCTACTACTACTACTGCTGCTGTTACTACTACTACTGCTGTTGCTACTACTACTACTACTACTGCTGCTACTACTACTACTGTTGCTGCTACTACTACTGCTGCTGCTACTACTACTGCTGCTCCTACTACTACTGCTGCTGCTACTACTACTGCTACTGCTACTGCTACTACTACTGCTACTGCTACTACTACTACTACTACTACTACTACTGCTACTGCTACTACTGCTACTGCTACTGCTGCTGCTTCTGCTGCTACTGCTGCTGCTGCTGCTGCTACTGCTACTGCTGCTGCTGCTGCTACTGCTACTGCTGCTGCTACTGCTACTGCTGCTGCTGCTACTGCTACTGCTACTGCTGCTACTGCTGCTATTGCTACTGCTACTACTACTACTACTACTACTGCTACTACTACTGCTACTGCTACTGCTACTGCTACTGCTGCTGCTACTGCTACTGCTACTGCTGCTGCTACTGCTGCTGCTACTGCTGCTTCTACTGCTACTGCTGTTGCTACTGCTACTGCTACTGCTACTGCTACTACTGCTACTACTACTACTACTGCTACTCTACTACTGCTACTACTACTACAATGCTACTACTACTACTACTGTTGTTCTTGCTGCTGCTATTGCTCCTGCTGCTGCTGCTGTGGTTCGTACATCGCTTCAGCTTGTAGGGACTTGGAATCTGTAGCCGCACAATTTGGTCTATGACTATAATGCAGCTTCTGCGGCCGCACAATTATTGTACGGTCCGCACTTCAGGCAAGGCTTCAAGTCTTGGTCACTTGCACACTCTCTGAACTTTTGAATTCTTAGTCAATGCGGACCTTGTTCTGTGGCCGCACAATTCACGTGCGGTTCGCACTTCTACTTAAAGTCTGCTGGGCTTGTTCACTTATCTGCAGTCGCAGAGGGAATTCTGCTGTCTGCACTTTCTTCTACGGCTGCATAAATACCTATGCAGACCGCACTTCTTATGTTCTGTGCCCCTTCTTGCCTTGTGAGTCGGAACACTCTTTTTTGAGTCGAACTTCTTCATGAGAGCCCAGCTTTCCAACATTCCTGCAATTTGCACACTTTCATTAGTGTTGGAACATAAATCAATAATTTTAGACTAAAACAGAAGCAAAAAGGTGCTAATAAGTGGTCAATATCCACACTTATCATAATGTCACTGAACATTTCTCTCAATATACTTGTAGTTACAGAGTGATTCATCTACCAAAAAGATCTATGAGTTTAGCCTCCAATGCATTGAACCATTCATCGATATTACATCGGAGTAGAGAGATATTTATATTTTCGCGAGACTACGCAAGCAGCTCCCTTTGGGACCCACAAATTCGGCGGAGGCTTATCTCATTATATAAAGTGGTGGCCTTCGTCTCTAAGTCTCATTTTTGACCAAACCAGACCTCCAAGAACCTCTAATATCTGTCTAAGAATATCCTAAATGTTCATACAGAAATCCAAGCCAAACCACCTACGTTCTTAATTAAAAGTGTTGTTGAAGTGGTGGAGATCACTTATATGATGTTGTTGATAAGTTGTGAGTTCTTTCAATTTTAAGGAGAGTTGTTCTTAGAGTTTTTATTATTGTTTATAGTTAAACTCCTTTTCTCCTATATGATTTCAATCATATCTAAGCCCTAGCTAAGTTGTTCGAAGCTAGAAGTAACGTTGGCCCTATTGTTTTTGTTATATTGTATTGTTGGGCTCTCTAATGTTGATTTTATGATGGATATAAGGTTAAAAATTATATGAATATGGTTTTTGTGTTCTGGACATTTTGGATGATTTAACCATGTTAGTTGTTATAAGTTGTAAGTTGAAGAGTAGATGATGAAAACAATTTGTTGAGTATATTGTACAATATGTTGACATTGTTCTTGGTATGTATAGTTATTGAAGGTGGTGCTGAGTTATAATTATGAATATGTGAAAGTACTACAAGGTAAAACCCCTTTTCCTCTTTATGTAGATATACATGTTGATGTTGAAGTTATACTTAGTCGTTTTAAGATGAAAGTAATGGACAAATGGTGTATTTGAGTCATTTGTTGTGTTGTGTGGATTTGTTGAGCTGGTTTAGTTGTTTAAAGTGGCTGGAATTGTCGGACTAACTTGAGTATATTGTTATGGTTGTCATTGATATGTATTTTGAGGAAAGAAAATATTGGAGAAGTGTGTTTGATAATCCGAGCTTGCCGCTCGCTGTGTCATTGTTTGGGTTGTAAAACTTGTTATAAGAGTTTATGGTTGTATTGTTGTGTTACCTTGCCTATGGTAGGCTTGAGGGGAATGATAAGAACAACAGATATGATGTCCATTTTGTTGTAGGATAGGTTATCTTATGTTATGCGATTAAGAAAATTATTCGTATGTTTGACGATAGTATCATTCTTATTATCGTATAGGTTGTGAAACAGATACAAGTTGAGGTCTTGAGCCAGTGGGTTAAGACCAGGTATGTTAAGGCTAAATATTTTCCTTTTTTGGCATGTTTTAAGATAAAGCAAAATATCAACGAATGTTATTCCAAAATAACTACACACTTAGTAAGCAGGGACATCCAAGTCATTCACTTCCTCATGATGTTGTTTGAGTACATTATGATTTTGATTCTATGACTTATTGATGCTTATGGTGATGATGTAAGTATTCATAAGGTAGTCAGAGATATAACGACCTTACATCACTCTGAAGGAAGCCCTAAAGATCTTAAAAGGTTCTCTAAAATTTGTATACTTTTGTGAGAAAAAGAATTGATGTTATGCTACAGATCATAATGTGTCACAGCTTTGCTACAGAATTGTGGGTAGGCTGGGCCCTGTCCCGACCATATTTTGATGTCAGATACTCTTAGAGGTTTTCTAGATACAAGTTCATTATGTACAGTATGTTAATGGTCTAGTCAGCCCTTGTTTATTTTCCTGTTATGTTGTTCAGTGTCGATACTCACAATGGTCTCCTCGGCTCATACATATAGATATGTTTTGAGTATAATGGCTCACTAACACGATGCATCCAGGGCAAACATAGCCATAATTCATGATATATATATATATATATATATATCATGAATTATGGCTATGTTTGCCCTGGATGCATCGTGTTAGTGAGCCATTATACTCAAAACATATCTATATGTATGAGCCGAGGAGACCATTGTGAGTATCGACACTGAACAACATAACAGGAAAATAAACAAGGGCTGACTAGACCATTAACATACTGTACATAATGAACTTGTATCTAGAAAACCTCTAAGAGTATCTGACATCAAAATATGGTCGGGACAGGGCCCAGCCTACCCACAATTCTGTAGCAAAGCTGTGACACATTATGATCTGTAGCATAACATCAATTCTTTTTCTCACAAAAGTATACAAATTTTAGAGAACCTTTTAAGATCTTTAGGGCTTCCTTCAGAGTGATGTAAGGTCGTTATATCTCTGACTACCTTATGAATACTTACATCATCACCATAAGCATCAATAAGTCATAGAATCAAAATCATAATGTACTCAAACAACATCATGAGGAAGTGAATGACTTGGATGTCCCTGCTTACTAAGTGTGTAGTTATTTTGGAATAACATTCGTTGATATTTTGCTTTATCTTAAAACATGCCAAAAAAGGAAAATATTTAGCCTTAACATACCTGGTCTTAACCCACTGGCTCAAGACCTCAACTTGTATCTGTTTCACAACCTATACGATAATAAGAATGATACTATCGTCAAACATACGAATAATTTTCTTAATCGCATAACATAAGATAACCTATCCTACAACAAAATGGACATCATATCTGTTGTTCTTATCATTCCCCTCAAGCCTACCATAGGCAAGGTAACACAACAATACAACCATAAACTCTTATAACAAGTTTTACAACCCAAACAATGACACAGCGAGCGGCAAGCTCGGATTATCAAACACACTTCTCCAATATTTTCTTTCCTCAAAATACATATCAATGACAACCATAACAATATACTCAAGTTAGTCCGACAATTCCAGCCACTTTAAACAACTAAACCAGCTCAACAAATCCACACAACACAACAAATGACTCAAATACACCATTTGTCCATTACTTTCATCTTAAAACGACTAAGTATAACTTCAACATCAACATGTATATCTACATAAAGAGGAAAAGGGGTTTTACCTTGTAGTACTTTCACATATTCATAATTATAACTCAGCACCACCTTCAATAACTATACATACCAAGAACAATGTCAACATATTGTACAATATACTCAACAAATTGTTTTCATCATCTACTCTTCAACTTACAACTTATAACAACTAACATGGTTAAATCATCCAAAATGTCCAGAACACAAAAACCATATTCATATAATTTTTAACCTTATATCCATCATAAAATCAACATTAGAGA
>AWOL01S0067961.1:83071-94007 GCA_000715115.1 Nicotiana otophora
GCCTGTGTATGCGGTCACTATGCGGTCTGCATAACCGTTATGCGGTCGCATAATGCACCGCATAATAGTTATGCGGTCGCATAGTCGACCGCATAGTTGCTTCCAACTGACCCAAATCAACTGCCTCACTCTGCGGCCATTATGTGGTCTGCAGAGTGGTTCTGCGGTCGCATAATGGACCACAGAAATGCCCTTTTTCGCCGAATATGTTTCTTTACTTTTCAGTGCATTGTTCAACCCAAAAAGTACGAGTCGTGGCTCGAAAGCTCGCCGTGAAGATTTCTACAATCCTCAAACACGTAAGCCTAGTCCGACACCATGAAACATTATTTTCTTTACAAACGTTACCGGGCTTTACACTTAAGTACTTCGAAATTTTTCGGGGTGTTACAATACGTCTCTATGCCTACATGTCAATGTGTATGTGAGGTCATAAATGTCACAAAACCGTGTAACATGAGGAAATACATCTTTGTACCTGTATGCCAAGTATGCATGTTAGATGCAATGCGTCACAATGATGAACTCGTGTACTCACACTCTTAGAGTACTCAATCTCAATGTCTCACACTCCCACTCATCACGCTCAATCACTCAACACACTCAGTCACTCAGCAGTGTACAAGGCAGTTCCAGCCCAAACGCTAATAATCCTGCTGCAGCGTACAACCCGATCCCATCGTGAATCAATAGCAACTGCGCTCACTATGGGTGTGCAGACTCCGGAGGGGCATATCCAGCCCAAGCGCTATAATAAGCCAATCATGGCATGAATCAATAAAGCATGTTGCGGCGTGCAGCCCGATCCCATTATGAATCAATAATACCTGTTGCAACGTGCAACCCGATCTCATCAATATCACTCACAATCCGGACCTCAGGCCCCAACTTAGTCATCAATCTCTCCAGTCTCTCGGGCTCACAATGTCATGAATATCAGCCCAAAACTGATGACATGATGTATCAATAAATAGCAACAGAGACTGAGATATGATATGCAAATGAATGAGTATGATTGAGTATGTAACTGCAATTTAAGCAAATAACTCAGTAGCGGATATGACCTTAGTGGGTCCCAACAAAATAAGCATATAGCCTAAACATAGTTTCAAACATGGATTACAACTCAATTACTCTAGCATGTAGAGATTTCAGGGGTAAAAACAAGATTAGGTAACTACATAGTATCACAGAATCAACCGAGTCATAATTCACACGGTGCACACCCACACGCCCGTCACCTAGCATGTGTGTCACCTCAATGCCAACACATAACATGTATATTCAGGGATTCATACCCTCAACACTAAGTTTAGAAGTGTTACTTACTTCGAACAAGCCGAATCCAATACCAAGCAACCCAAACAATACTCTACAAATGCCATCCCGCGCGTACCGACCTCTGAACGGCTCAAAACTAGCCAGAAGTAACTCAAGAACATAAACAACTACCAAAGGAAACAAACCCATTCGATAAAGGTCGAATCTTTAATCAAAAGCCCAAAGTCAACCAAAAAATTAAACCCGGGACCGCACCTCAGAATCTGACAAAACGCACAAAATCCAACAATCCATTCAATTACGAGTCTAACCATATAAGTTTCACTCAAATACGACTCCGAATCGATGTTCAAAACTCAAAAATTCACTCTATTAAACTTTGGACAAAACTCCCAATTTTTTCTTTAAAATTCACAATCCAATTACCAAAAATGAAGTTAGATTCACGAAATAAAAACAAAACCAAGTATAGAACACCTACTTCAATCCATATGGTGAAAATCGCTTCAACCATTATCTCAATGCGAGCTCCATAGCTCAAAATTTGCTAAAATATTCGAGACCTTCGAAATAGAGTACTTTATACACTGTTCCAGGGGTACCCTTCATGATCGCGGTCACAAACATCACGGTCGTGATTACAAAATTTCCTAGGACAATTTTTACCCCAGGAGATCGCGGCCATTTCCCCGCGATCGCGATGAACAAACTTCCATAACCCTTCCCAACCTCTTCTCTGACAGCCTGTACTATATCAGCCATAATGTTTTGTACAAATCTCCAAATTACAAACGGTTTGATTTTTTGAAACCTAGAAATAAAAATCTATAACTTTTGCTTATGGATCATCTTCAAATTCGTTATAGATTGTAAGATATAAGCTTCTAAAGTCTGATCATTAACAACAAAATTTCCTTTATGCGATCGCAAAATGGATTCCGCGATCGCAATTCACAGGCCCATTTTTCCCATTTTACTCTTCGCGATCATGGCCATTTCTACGCTATTGCAATATATACCCCTGTAGCCAAAAACCAACATCTAAAAATGGCCTAGAAATGGTCTGAAACTCCCCTAAGCCCCTCGGAACCCCGTCCGAACATATCCACAAGTCCCAAAACATAACACAAACCTATTCGGGGCCTCAAATCACATATAACAACATCAAAACCATGAATCGTCGATCAAGATCAATATTTTAAGTTCATAAACTTCAAACTTCGAACCAAGCATCTGATTCAAGCCTAACCAATCGGGAATGAACCCAAATTTTGCATACAAGTTCCAAATTACATATCGAACCTATTCCAACCCCCGGAACAATAATCTGAACCCGATAACATCGAAGTCAACTCTCGGTCAAACATATGAACATTCCAAACCTTCAAATTTTCAACATTCGCCAATGAGTGCCGAAACCTTCTAGAAATATCCAAATGCAAATCCGGACATACGCCCAAGTCCAAAATCACCATCCGGACCTAACAGAACCATCAAAACTCCGATCCAAGGTAGAATACTCAAAAGTCAAACTTGGTCAACTCTTCCAACTTAAAGCTTCCTAGTTGAGAATCATTCTTCCAAACTAATTTCAAATCGTCCAAAAATCGAAGCCGATGATACACTCAAGTCATAATACATCATACGGAGCTACATATGCTCTCAAACCACTGAGCGAAGTACAAATGCTCAAAACGACTGATCGGGTCGTTACATCCTCCTCCACTTAAACATATATTTGTCCTCGAACGTTCCAAGAGTCGTTCGAAAGACATCAATCACCGTGTAATCTTACCATGCATGTACCGGGGGTGATCCCGCGTCACCCTAATCCATATAAGCTTGAAGACATAACCTAACTGAAAATCCTTAATTCAACCTTAGCCTATAAACATTAGAATCCTATTTCCAGCATTCGAAATTTCCTATAAGACCCGAATCTCGCATATACATACTGTATAATCTGAACAAGCTGCATCAATCCATAACCATAACCCAAGACACAATCATATGATATACCACATAGCTCAAATACTCATAGCAGTAACTTTCGACCGCAATAACTGCTCGATAACTAACCCGACACCGGTAACAAACCTCATATTAATTAAAATCTTGTTCTGAACCTCTGTACACTGCCAACGATGAAAGAAACATACAAAAACTTATAACCACCCATTAGATTAACAAGTCAGGAGCTCTCTTGGCCAATAAGAACCCACAGCAAAATTGTAAGCCGACTTCTAAAATTATTTCTCCATACATATTGTAATCAAATCCGATAGTACTCAGTCTAGGTACAATGACCTCATCTTGTCCAAGACAACCATTTTATTGACATGTCATGCCAACACAACCTAAAGCCACAAATCGTGCAATCCGTGTGCCAATAAGCAACAATTCAAATGTACTAAAACATGGAAAATGACTCAAATAAGAGAACCGTCCTGCAAGCTCAACAAGTACAACCACAACGCAATGCTAAAAACCCATCACACATAGTAGAACCAACACACATGAAGCTAACACAAAGGATCATATCCAAACATAGCCCTGCTGCAATGCGTGATCCATCCAGACACAGGTCCATATGAAATACCTTAAGTCACAATGCTCAAAATTAACTACATGCAATTCGACATCAAGTACACGAAGTGCATGACAATAACCATGGAGAAGCAATAACACAATATACCACAGCCCGAAAAGAATATAACCTAGGCGTAATTAACCACTCAACACCCCAATAACCATCTCACTGGAATTCCGCTGCAAGGCCCAAACAGAACTGCATCATGTGTGCGCATAACCAATAAATCAAAGCCCTTCGTAGCATAGAAGAGTAACTCATAGAACATATCTGAACACTAACAAACTCAACTCTAACCGAATTCCATAACTCTCAGCACAATCAATTCTGTATCATCAAATTCGATCCGGTGTAGAATATACATCCTCATTGGGCCTTACAATGTGCCCCCAAATCAACCCTGGTCATCCACAAATAGATAATTAACCCTCCAAAAGTCCATAATGACCTAACCATAATGCATACTATCGTCTGGCTAGCATTGGCCATATCTTCACGGTTCACATCCCCGAAATAATCTGCTTCTGAGGACTCTCAATCTCCAAATCCATAAAACACATGAATCATCGTAGCCGATCCCAACTCCACCACTCGAACGACTAACACATATCTCATACACAATTATCCCCACGAGAAATACTTCTGTAATTCTTCCATACCATAGAGCAAAATCTGAACATCAACAGTCGATCAACCAGGCGAGTACCGCAATACCAATGAAGCATCCGTAAGTTAAAACACAGTGCACCTTTTGAAATGTGCACCCTTCTTAGGAATTACCAAGTATTTATAACATTCATCGAAACATCAGAAATTGTCCATGCTGTCTAAGAATTCATGACCTTCCCTTCAAAATTGAACTGTGACCTTGCTCATGCAAATCTCAATCCCACACAACACACCACATCTATTATGCCATCACATGAAAAGTATGAAAATCTCATAATCAACTCTGAGTCAAAAGAAAACTACATACTCAATTAGCCAGGAACCTTTCACATGATCCCATCCAGTAGAAAATCACAATACTCAACATGCTCCTCACGTCAGTAGGAAATATTCATCTCAAACAGCGGTAGAAGTCATCGAGAACATTTTGAAATCCATTTGCACATAACCAAGCTATCATAATTGAATCCCTCTAACTCAACCAAGCCACGCAGGTCGCCAAATCTAAGAGTATTGCCACAAAACACCCATAAAGCCTCTCCTCATCATAATAACCAAAAGAACCGATCATATCTGTTACCGTGCTGATCCAACCTACTACCAAGTTGTCCTATTTCTCTTAGTTCCTTCCGAATTACCCTCAAGTTGACACTTCTTCTGGCATAATACCATGATCCTCAACCAAAACTCACCACACGAGACCCTAGCAATAAACCACAACGCCCTAAGGCCCATAAGCAATTGTATTTCCTCTTAAGCACCCCAAAAGTACGACAACCGAGACACCCACTCCGAAAAGACCTTTTGTAAATCTAAGGCTGGTTTCTGCACCTTCCTGATACTGAAATGTATAATCCATAATGATATAGAAATATCACGAGCCTCGACACCATGCAATGTAAATCTCATATTCTAGCCATATACAAATCCAAATAATTCTCAATTGCTACATATAAATATTGAATCCATGAGAACCTTCTTGAGAGTCATCCACTCTACTCAAATCTCAATTGCACCGCCCAAACAGGCCGAACGACCTGTGCCCCATTAGCATGACAACACCCAAAGAAGTAACTCTGCCTTAACGCAACCAAGCAAATTCTTACTCCATGCACACTACACCGTTCATGGATAACAACTCAATCATTCCATGATTCCCATATACACATAAAGTATAATACACCATGCATCCAGAAATTTCCTTGCTTAAGTCATCCTCAAAACCAGCCCTTGCAAGTCATAACCGATCCACAAGTATGCCTCGGACTAAAACTAATAAAACACGTAACCATGCAATTAAATCGTCGACAACAGACTCCCCCACTTGGATCAAAGCCATAGATAAAAACACTCGATAACTCACAATGCCCATACCCTATTACTGCCATAATACCGCAGTGAGATTCAACTAAATCCTTCCTAAGCTCATGTAACACAAACCATATAATACCTCAAATCATTCGCTAAGCTCGCATTCATCCTCGTGATAGTCAGGTCAACTTTCTCAACCAATCCAAACTCAAATCGCAACACCTATAACCCACTGGTAGAAAAGAAAACCTCTACCAACATCATAAGGATCACACCTCTGTAGACCACCCCGCAGGAGATAACCCACCTGCTTAGCCTCAGACTGACATCTCTCTATACCCTTTCACAGCCACAACTACTACGTGATCACTTAATCTTCCTGAGTCTGAACTCATCAATAAGACATAATAATCTCGTTCGTTCCATAATTAAACAACATGAAAGATCCTTCAACGCACTCATAACCCGAGTCTGCACGTCACATCATGATAGAAATCAAGCACCCAATAGTACGTTTTACATCTCAAGCAAACTCTTCTCGTCACATTCAAACCATCTGAACACAGCCCACATTCACATTATACTCATCATTTAGTCATCCTGCCACTATCATGCCATAAATTCCACTCATAGGGACACCACTGGACATAGAAGTCCAATAGCACATGCTCACACAACTGAAACTATCGAGCCTAATTGCGGTCCAAACCCGACCTCAAGTCCTCTAGACTAGCCCATCACCAAAACACAGAAGACGTATCTCACACCTCATCCATAGAATTCCACAAGCCGTCAATGTACGGATGATACCAAGCACTCACATGTGCATACGAGTGAGTGGAAGGAATTCAAAGAGATGCGCTTCAAGCTGAATCAATGTTGCACGATAAGGAAAGAAAGATGGGAAGTTTATCCTAAATACCCTGTAGCCTCTCGAAGATAGGTATGGACGTCATCATACCGATCTACAAGAATCTACTAGACACTTTCTCATGACTCGTAGAACATATTAACCTAAAGCTCTAAAACCAACTTGTCACGACCCAAAATCCAACTAGTCGTGATGGCACTTAACCCAACCCGCTAGTTAGCCAATTAACAATAATCCAATTCAAATAAGAAATACTGAGAAAAATAAGTGATGAAATATATAAACTTTAATACATTTCCCAATGACTGGTAGTACAAATCATGAGCTTCTAAGAGTTAGAGTTTACAAAGCTGGTATGAAATAAATACATTATCTATTTGAAATATACATGAACAGATTAATAATTCTAAAGCTACCAAGAACAAGAGGCAGCTATGACCGGAACGCAGGTACATCTTCAGTGCCAGCTCCCGCCATACACATCAATATCAATATCCAAAATCTGCATGCAAGGTGCAGAAGTGTAGTATGAGTACAACCAACCCCATGTATTCAATAAGTAACAAACTTAACCTTAGGTTGAAAGTATTGACGAGCTTGGACAAAGGTCAGAGTCCAACACAAATAGCCAAGAACAATTCGTAACAACATAAGAAAAAAAGATTACAAGTAATGACTTAAAATATATGATGCTCAGCTCGTTCACAGCTACGGAAAATAGTCATGCTTTTCAAGTATAACAGTAAAACCCAAATCTTTCACCAAAATCATCAAAGTAAGTAAGTCAGAAAAACTGTGATTTTTCCTTTCAACAATAAATAAGATGTTTCATTATCAGGTATCATGAGGAAAGTACGTCTCTATGCCTACATGTCAATGTGCATGGGAAGTCATAAATGTCACAAAACTGTGTAACATGAGGAAATGCATGTATGCCAAGTATGCATGTTAGATGCAATGTGTCACAGTGATTAACTCATGTACTTACACTCTCAGAGTACTTAATCTTACTGTCTCACACTCCCACTCATCATGCTTAATCACTCAACACACTCAGTCACTCAGCACTGTACAGGGCAGATCCAGCTCAAATGCTAATAAATCTTGTTGCGGCATGTAGCCGGATCCCATTGTGAATCAATTGCAACTACGCTCACTGCGGGTGTGCAGACTCCGGAGGGGCAGATCCATCCCAAGCACTATAATAATTCAATCATGGCATGAAACAATAAAGCTTGTTGCGATGTGCAGCCCGATCCCATCATGAATCAATAATACCCTTTGCGGTGTGCAGCCCAATCCCATCAATATCACTCACAATTCGGCCCATAGGCCCAACCTCAGTCATCAATCTCTCCAGTCTCTCGGGCTCACAATGTCATGAATATCAACCCAAAAATGATGATATGATGTATCAATAAATAACAACAGAGACTGAGATATTATATGAAAATGAATGTGTATGACTGAGTATGTAACTACAATTTAAGCAAATAATTTAATAGTGGATATGACCTCAGTGGGTCTCAACAGAATAAGCATATAGCCAAAACATGGTTTTTAACATAGATCACAACTCAATTACTTTAGCATGTAGAGATTTCATGGATAAAAACAAGATTAGGTGACTATACAGTATCAAAGAATCAACCGAGTCATTATTTACACAGTGCACGCCCACACGCCTGTTACCTAGCATGTGTGTCACCTCAATGCCAACATATAACATGTATATTGAGGGATTCATACCCTCAGCACCAAGTTTAGAAGTGTTACTTACCTCAAAAAAGCTGAATCCAATACCGAGCAAGCCAAACAATACTCTAGAAACGCCATCCCGCGCGTACTGACATCCGAACGGCTCAAAACTAGCCAAAAGAAACTCAAGAACATCAAAAACTGCCAAAGAAAACAAACCCAATCAATAAAGGTCGAATCTTTAAAGAAAAGCCCAAAGTCAACCAAAACGTCAAACCCAGGATTGCACATCGAAACCCGACAAAACTCACAAAATCTGACAACCCATTAAATTACTAGTCCAACCATACTAGTTTCACTCAAATCCGACTCTGAATCGATGTCCAAAACTCAAAAAATTCACTCTATGAAACTTTGGACAAAACCCCCAAATGTTTCTTTAAAATTCACAATTCAATTACCCAAAATGAAGTTAGATTCACGAAATAAGACCAAAACCAAGTAGAGAACACCTACTCTAATCCATATGGTGAAAATCACTTCAAAAATTGTCTGAATGCGAGCTTCATAGCTCACAATTTGCTAAAATTTGCTAAAATGTTCGAGACCTTCGAAATAGAGTACTTTATACACTGTTCCAGGCGTACCCTTCATGATCGCGGTCACAAACATCACGATCGTGATTAAAAAAGTTTCTAGGACAATGTTTAGCTTAGGCGATCGCGGCCATTACCTCGCGATCGCGATGAACAAACTTTCATAACCCTTCCCAACCTCTTCTCTAACAGCCTATACTATATCAGCCATAATGATTTGTACAAATCTCCAAATTACAAACAATTTGATTTTCTGAAACCTAGAAACAGAAATCTATAACTTTTGCTTATGGATCATCTCCAAATTCGTTATAGATTGCAAGATATAAGCTTCTAAAGTCAGATCAGTAACAGTAGAATTTCGTTTATGCGATCGCGAAATGGATTCCGCGATCGTGATTCACAGGCCCATTTTTCCCATTTTATTCTTCGTGATCGCGGCCATTTCTACGCTATCGCAATGTGTACCCCTGTAGCCAAATATCAGCAGCTAAAAATGACCTAGAAATGGTCCGAAACTACCCCAAAACTCCCCTGAGCCCCTTCAAACCCCGTCCGAACATGCCAACAAGTCCCAAAACATAACACAAACCTATGCAAGGCCTCAAATCACATATAACAACATCAAAACCATGAATCTCCGATCAAGATCAATCTCCTAAGTTCATAAACTTCAAACTTCGAACCAAGCGTCCGATTCAAGCCTAACCAACCGGGAATGATCCCAAATTTTGCATACAAGTTCCAAATGACATATAGAACCTATTTTAACCCTCAAAACAACAATCTGAAACCAATAACATCGAAATCAACTCTCGGTCAAACATATGAACATTGCAAACCTTCAAATTTCTAACTTTAGCCAATGAGTGCCGAAACCTTCTAGAAATATCCAAATTCAAATCCGGACATACGCCCAAGTCCAAAATCACCATCCGGACCTAACGGAACCATTAAAATTCCGATCCGAGGTCAAATACCAAAAGTCAAACTTTGTAAACTCTTCCAACCTAAAGCTTCCTAGTTGAGAATCATTCTTCCAAACTAATTCCAAATCATCCAAAAATCGAAGTCGACGATACACACAAGTCATAATACATCATACAGAGCTACTCATGCCCTCAAACCATCGAGCAAAGTGCGAATGCCCAAAACGACTGATCGGGTCATTACACTATGCTTCAGAAATATCATGAAAACAAGTCGCATATTTTGGACTTCAACACAATGTAGTTGGATGAGAATCTGGCTTATAAGGAGGAGCCGATGGCCATTTTGGATTAGAAGGTTTGAAAGCTCGGTTCTAAGGAAATCGCCTCAGTATAGTTAGGATCATTGGATAGAAAAATTTTCAAAGTGGGATCTTTCTTCAAGTATCTGAGAACATGTATAGCAGCCTTTAGATGGGGTTCTCTTGGTGCCTGCATAAACTGGCTCAAGTGTTGAACATTATAGACTATGTCCAATCTAGTATTTGTCAGAAAGTTTAGTTTCCCAACTAGTTTCCTGTAATACCCTGGATCAGACAGTAAGGCTCCATCTTCACTCCTCAGTTTGATAGTAGAGTCAAGTGGAGAGCTGACATGAGAGTATGTCAAGCAATCATACTCCTTTAGTAGATCCATAGTAAACGTTCTCTGGCAAATTAGTACTTCATCTGTCTTATACAACATTTCTAGCCCCAAGAAGTAATGTAACTTCCCAAGATCCTTTATCTTGAATTGGTTATGTAGGAATGCCTTCAATTCTTTAATTTCCTCTAAATTGGTCCAGTAATAATCACATCATCCACATATACGGCTACAAAGACTGCTGAAGTCCCCTGTTTCTTGTAGAATAATGAGTAATCACTAGTTGAGTGCTTGAACCCCATGGAATGCAGGGACTCTGTCAACTTATCATACCATTGCCTGCTAGCCT
>AWOL01S0067961.1:94776-135500 GCA_000715115.1 Nicotiana otophora
CAGTATAGTTAGGATCATTGGATAGAAAAATTTTCAAAGTGGGATCTTTCTTCAAGTATCTGAGAACATGTATAGCAGCCTTTAGATGGGGTTCTCTTGGTGCCTACATAAACTGGCTCAAGTGTTGAACATTATAGACTATGTCCAATCTAGTATTTGTCAGAAAGTTTAGTTTCCCAACTAGTTTCCTGTAATACCCTGGATCAGACAGTAAGGCTCCATCTTCACTCCTCAGTTTGATAGTAGAGTCAAGTGGAGAGCTGACAGGAGAGTATGTCAAGCAATCATACTCCTTTAGTAGATCCATAGTAAACGTTCTCTGGCAAATTAGTACTTCATCTGTCTTATACAACATTTCTAGCCCCAAGAAGTAATGTAACTTCCCAAGATCCTTTATCTTGAATTGGTTATGTAGGAATGCCTTCAATTCTTTAATTTCCTCTAAATTGGTCTCAGTAATAATCACATCATCCACATATACGGCTACAAAGACTGCTGAAGTCCCCTGTTTCTTGTAGAATAATGAGTAATCACTAGTTGAGTGCTTGAACCCCATGGAATGCAGGGACTCTGTCAACTTATCATACCATTGCCTGCTAGCCTGTTTTAGACCATAGAATGACTTCCTAAACCTGTATACTAGATTTCCATTAGGTACTATCAGTCCTTTTGGAACCTCCATATACACTTCTTCATGTAGATCCCCATGAAAAAATGCATTATTTATATATAGTTGGTGGAGGTCCCACCCTCTCTTTACTGCAATGCTGATTAATGTTCTGACTGTGGTCATCTTTATCACTGGTGAAATGGTCTCTGTATAATCAATTCATGCTTCTTGTGTGTATCCTTTCACCACTAGCATTGCTTTGAATCTTTCCACATTTCCATCAGTCTTGTGCTTGATCTTGTATACCCACTTACATCCTATAGCTTTTTTACCTACAGGTAGTTCAACTAAATCCCAAGTATGGTTGGCATATAAAGCTTCAAATTCCTGTGTCATTGCCACTTGCCATGCAGGATTCATGGATGCCTCCTCATAAGAAGATGGCTCACAATCATGTGAAATGTTTCTAAGCAATTGCTGACTTTCAGAATGCAAGACATTGAGAGAAACATGTTGTTTACTGTTACAAATATACTGAATGATGTGGGAGTAGTGTGATGTTGAGGTTCTGTGTCATGATGTTGGAGGGTTGGTAAAGAATACACATAAACTTTGAGGTGTGCAGGAGTTGTATGTGTTCTGCCTGATCTTCTAGGTTGTGAGGGATTTGTTTGTAAGAGATTTGGTTGAGAACTATTAGTCTCAATGCCTTAAGACTCAACATGCTGCATCTATATGGGTGGTTGAAAAACAGGGCTATTTTCTATAGATATGTGTGAGCTTGGCATATCATGGTTAGATGCCGTTGGATTAGGTAAAGAAAGAGGTGCAACATTGTCTGATACATGGCTATTGGTGACATAAATTGATGCATCCTTATCATACAGGTTACAACTATTTGGAGTCCCAGAAGTAGAATGAGTACAAGGTGGATTAGAGTTCATCAGATGTAATACAGGAGGAAAGCTAGAATTTTCAGGTGAAACTGCAAAAGGAAAAATGTTTTCATGGAACACTACATATCTAGATATATATGTATTCTCTTTGTGGCCAGATCTAGGACCTTTTAACCCTTTGTACCAAAAGGATAACCTACAAATACATGAGGTGTGGCTCTTGGTTCAAACTTATCTCTGTGAGGTTTTAGTACACAAGGATAGCATAGGCATCCAAAGCTTTTGAGCTATGAGTATNGTGGGTGGTTGAAAAACAGGGCTATTTTCTGTAGATATGTGTGAGCTTGGCATATCATGGTTAGATGCCGTTGGATTAGGTAACGAAAGAGGTGCAACATTGTCTGATACATGGCTATTGGTCTTAAAGAACTTAGGATTAAAATAAGCCTTAGTTAGCACTTGATTCTATAACTATTAATCATGAGCTTGTTAATTCATTATGCCTTGTTAACCTTCTCCTTAAAGATTTTTGAAATCCAAAGGTTTATCAAAGGTGGCAGCCCTATTTTCAAAGAGAAAAATAGAATTGCCGCGATTTAATCTTCCAAAAGAGAATCAGCTATTTTGAAGGATTAAGGTGTTGCTACCCTAAAACAAAGGCTTTCAAATAGTTTTCTACTTCAAAACCAAGGTATATCTTAGGATCATTTTCATAACACTTTTACCACATTAGGATGACAGGAACCTCCATGATTTGGGAAACAAAAATGTTTTAACTTGGCTTCCATTTCACATATATACAAACATTTCCATCTTTCGAAGTTCTTTTTTCAAGCTTATATATACTAACACTAATTTCCTAAAGGCTTTTTCTTTAAATCCGTCTTCTTTAAAACACACTCTCCCCTTGTAGATATTATGTCCTAATATATGGTAATATATACCCTTAGAATACTAGTTAAGGCATAGTACAAATAATTAATTTCAAATTTAGTCTAAGTCCTATGGAGCTACCTCAGGTAGATTCTAAGGGGTTCCTAACACCTTCCCCTTAGAAGAACAAGAACCCTTACCCATGATCTCACCGGTTAGTAGACCAATAGAGAATATAACCTTTAGTAATTAAATTGGTACCCTAGTATACCCTTAAATATTAGGCGGTGACTCTCTTTTATCAACAACAGAGAAACCACAAGTTGAATCTTGTTTTGACTAGTGCAAAATATGGTGCAACAATGGCCTATGTTATAGTTTGGCCCGAGAGGCCGAGACGAATGCTAGGTTTGACCAGGTGGTTGATATTTCTAGGCTCTTCAATTCGGTTCGCTGTTTTGAGCGTGAGAAGCGGGAGGGCAAGAGGCCTCATAGTTTGGTGGTTTTAGTGGTACCTCATATGGAGGTCAATCACATCACACCAGAGGTAGCCCTTATAGGCTTATTTAGACGACTCGTCTAGCTCATCGTAGTGCATCATCTAGTCATGGTTCATATAGTACTCAATTGCATCAGTCATCATTCAGTGTACTTCCAGCTCAGAGCTCATATCATGCTCCATCAGTTCAGGGTTCATCAGCACTAGGTTCTTCCAGTGGCTATTCTAGTTCCCAGGGTCCGATGCAGGCCCCACCGTCATTTCTGGCTCAAGGTTATTATCACTTTGGAGAGTTGGGACATGTGAGGAAGTATTGTACCCATCATTAAATAGGTCCAGTACAGCAGGGAGGCCAGTCTATGACCCCTACACCAGTTGCTACACCACCCGCTTAGTCAGCTTAGGGTGGAGGTCGTGTGGGTCGAGGTCTCCCCAGAGGGGGAGGTCAGACAGGTGGTGGTCAGGCTCTATGCTATTTTTTTTCCGCCAAGCTAGAGGCAGTTGCTTCAGATGCAGTGATCACATGTATTATTTCAGTGTGCCAGAAGGATGCTTTAGTATTATTTGACCCTGGTTCCACTTATTCATATGTATCATCGTACTTTGCTCATTATTTGGATATGCCCCGTGATTCCTCAGTTATGCTCGTTCACGTATCTACACGGTAGATGATTCTATTGTTGTAGATTGTGTGTATCGGTCGTGTGTGGTGACTATTGGGGGACTGGAGATGAGAGTTGATCTTTTACTACTTAGTATGGTTGATTTTGGCATGATTTTAGGCATGGATTGGTTATCACCATGTCATGCTATTTTGGATTGTCACACTAAGACTGTAACATTGCCAATGGCGGGATTGCCTAGGGTTGAGTGGAAAGGTTCCCTAGATTATGTTTCCAATATAGTAATTTCATACTTGAAGGATCAACGGATGGTTGAGAAGGGTTGTTTGGTATATTTAGCCTTTGTGAGGGATGTTGGTGTTGATACTCCAATCATTGAATTTGTTCCAGTGGTGAGAGACTTTCCAAATGTGTTTCCTATAGACCTTTCAGGTATTCCACCCATTGACTTAGTGCCGGGTACTCAGCCCATCTCTATTCCTCTGTATCGTATGGCACCAGCAGAGTTGAAGGAATTGAAAGAACAACTTCAAGAGCTACCGGATAAGAGATTAATTAGGCCTAGTGTGTCACCTTGGGGTGCATCAGTTCTATTTGTGAAGAAGAAGGATGGTACTATGCGGATGTGCATTGATTACATGCAGTTGAACAAAGTTACTATTAAGAATAAATACCCACTACCGCGCGTTGATGACTTATTTGACCAGCTTTAGGGTGCTAGAGTGTTCTGTAAGATTGATTTGAGGTCTGTGTATCACCAGTTTAAGATTCAGGATTCTGATATTCTGAAGACGGCATTCAGGACCCACTATGGTCACTACGAGTTCCTTGTGATATCTTTTGAGTTGACCCCCAGCAACATTTATGCATCTGATGAACAATGTATTTCAACCATATCATGATTATTTTGTCATAGTATTCATTGATGATATACTGGTGTACTCTTGCAGCTAGGAGTATCTTGAGCAACATTGGAGGATTGTGCTCCAGGCGTTGAGGGAGAAGAAACTATATGCTAAATTCTGCAAGTGTGAGTTTTGGCTTGATTCTGTGGCGTTCTTGGGGCACGTTGTGTCTAGCGAGGGGATCAAGGTAGATCAGAAGAAGATTGAGGCAGTTTAGAGTTGGCCCAAACCATCTTCAGCTACTAAGATTTGGAGTTTTCTTGTCTTGGCCGGATATTATCACCGTTTTATGGAGGGTTTCTCGTCCATTGCTACATCTTTGACTAGACTGACCCAGAAGGGTGCCCCATTCAGGTGGTCTAATAAGTGTGAGGAGAGCTTTCAGAAGCTCAAGACTACCTTGACCACAACTCCAATTCTAGTTTTGCCTTCAGCATCGGGTTCGTAGACTATTTATTATGATGCTTCACGGATCAGTATTGGGTGTGTCTTGATGCAGGAGGGTAGGGTGATTGCTTATGCTTTGCGTCAGTTGAAGCCCCGTGAGAGGAACTACCCCGTTCATGATCTTGAGTTGGTAGCTATTATTATTTGGAGGCACTATCTCTATGGTGTGTCTTGCGAGGTATTCATGGATCATCAGAGTCTACAACACTTGTTTAAGCAAAATGATCTAAAATTGAGGCAGCGGAGGTGGTTGGAATTGTTAAAAGACTATGATATCAAAATTTTGTATCATCCCAAGAAGGCCAATATGGTGGCCGATGCCTTGCGTAGGAAGGCTATGAGTATGGGTAGCCTTGCATATATTCCAGTTGCTGAGAGACCTCTAGGATCAGATATTCAGTCTTTGGCCAATCAGTTCTTGAGGTTAGATATTTCGGAGCCTAGTCAGGTTCTAGCTTGCGTTGTTTCTTGGTCTTCTTTATATGAGCGCATCAGAGAGTGTTAGTATGACGACCCCCTTTGGTGCAGCACGATGATGCTAAGGAGGTTTCCATAGGAGAATATGGGGTGTTGTGGATGCAGGGTCGGGTTTGTTTGCCCAATGTGGATGGGTTGCGTGAGTTGATTCTTGAAAAGGCCCACAGTTCACGGTATTCCATTCATCCGGGCACCTCCAAGATGTATCAGGACTTGAGACAATGCTATTGGTGGAGGAGAATTAAGAAAGACATAGTAGAGTATCTGGCTCGGTGCTTGAACTGCCAGCAGGTAATGTACGAGAATCAGAGGCCGGGCCGTTTGCTTCAGAGACTTGAGATTTCTGAGTGCAAATAGGAGCGTGTTACTATGGACTTCGTTGTTGGGCTCCTACGGACTTTGAAGAAATTTGATGTAGTTTGGGTGATTGTGGACCAGTTGAATAAGTCCGCACATTTCATTCTGATCATGACTACCTATTCTTCAGAGCGACTGACTGAGATCTATATCTGCGAGATTGTTCCTCTTAACGTTGTGCCGGTGTCCATTATTTCTGATCGAGGCATGTAGTTCACATTGCAGGTTTGGAGAGCAGTGAAATGAGAATTGGGCACACGGGTTGAGTTGAGTACAACATTCCACCCCTAGACGGACGGACAACCCTAGTGCACTATTCAGGTCTTGGAGGATATGCTACACACTTGTGTTATGGATTTTGGGGGTTCTTGGGATCCGTTTCTACTGCTCTCAGAGTTTTCCTATAATAACAGCTACCAATCGAGTATTTAGATAGCTCCTTACGAGGCTTTATATGGGAGGCAGTTTTGTTCTTTAGTTGGTTGGTTTGAGCCGGGAGAGGCTAGGTTGTTGGATACTAATTTGGTTCGGGATGCCTTGGAGAAAGTGAAGTTGATTCAGGATCAGCTTCATATAGCCTAGTCTAGACAGAAGAGTTACGGTGATTGGAAGGTTCGTGATGTTGCCTATATGGTGGGAGAGAAGGTATTTCTTAGAGTTCCACCCATGAAGAGTGTGATGAGGTTTGAGAAGAAGGGCAAGTTGGGCCCTCAGTATATTGGCCCTTTTGAGGTCCTTGAAAGGATTGGAAAGGTGGCCTAAAAGCTTGTATTGCCACCTAATCTATTGGGTGCTCACCTAGTGTTTCATGTTTCTATGCTCCGGAAGTATTATGGTGATCCATGTCATATTTTGGATTTCAGCACGGTTCAGTTAGATGGGGATTTGACTTATGATGTGGAGCCGGTGGCCATTTTGGATCGGCATGTTCGAAAGTTGAGATCAAAGAATATAGCTTCAGTGAAAGTTCATTGGAGAGGCCAGCTAGTTGAGCAGGCTACTTGGGAGACCGAGCGGGAGATGCAGAGCAGCTATCCACACGTATTTGAGACTCTAGGTATGATTCTAGACCCTTTCGAGGACGGATATTTGTTTAAGAGGGGGAGAATGTAACGACCCAGCCGGTTGTTTTGTGTATTGTAGCCCCGTTCCCCCATTTATCGCTTCTTCTATGCTTAATTATGGTTATGTGTCTTGCCGGGGTGGTGGATTGGTTCCGGGGAGGTTTCGGAGTGAATTGGGACATTCACTCCCAAGGTTGGAGGCTTAAGTTGTTAGAGTTGACCGGAGTTTGACTTTTGTGTAGACGACTCTGGAATGGAGTTTGGACGGTTTAAATTACTTCGTATGATGATTTTGGACTTAGGTGTATGTACGGATATTGATTTGGAGGTCCGTACGTCGTTTTGGCTTGAATTGGCAAAAAGTGAAAAGTTGAAAATTTGGAAGGCTTGGAAGTCTCAGGGGCCTCGGGTGTGATTCGGATGAAGTTCGGCTTCATTTTCATCTTAAAGAATCGCTGATATGATATCTGGTGTACTATTCTTGCTCGTGATATAGGGGTCGTGTTCGCGTAGTGTTATTGATAGCAGGTGGGTTTTTGCTCTTCGCATTCGCGACACAGGGGTCGCGTTCGTGAAGGCTTGAGGAGGCTGTGCATCGCGAATGCGAGCATGGAGCCGCGTTCGAATAAAAGGAAGATCGACTTGGGGGCATCAGGCATTAAGCCTTCGCATTCGCATGAGAGGGGTCGCGTTCGCATAGGCATGAAATCAATGGTAACCGCATTTGTGAGAGGGTCATCGTATTCGCGAATGAGGAATTGGTAGTTGGGGAGATTTTTGCTTCGCGAACATGAGGAACCTTCCGCGTTCGCGAAGAAGAAAGAACTGGGCAGACTGTTCAAAACCCAAATCGAGGGTTAGAGTTATTATTTCATATTTGTGTTATAAAGCTCGGTTTTGGGCTATTTGTGAGGGTATTTTCATGTCATGGATTAGGGTAAGTGTTTTTGACTTAGATTTGTTATTGTTTTATGATTCCATCTTCGTTTTTAGCATTTAATTAGTGAATTAAAGTGAAGAAATGGCGGATTTTGTGGAAACGTTTCAAAAATGAAAAATGGAGGTTTGAAGGTCGGTTTGAGGTCGAAATTGGATGATTTTTGTATGATTGGACTCGTATTCGAATGTGAGTCCGCAATTTGTGAATTTTGTCGGGTTTCGAGGTGTGGGACCGGGGTTGACTTTTTGGGTTGAATTTTATTATGGATAAAGATCAAAATTTTATTGTTTGAAGTTGTTTCCTACGACATTATTTGTTGATATTGAGTTGTTTGTCTCAAGATTCGAGTCATTTGGAGGCCGAAACGCATGGAAAGGGCTTGTTAGAGTTACGATTTGCGCGTTTTGAAGTAAGTAATACGTCTAAACTTGGATTTGAGGGTATCCAACCTTGAGAACTATGTTGTATGAAAGATATTGGTATGATGTACGCGCTAGGTGACGGGCGTGTGTACGGGCACCGGTGTGTTCATGGTTTTGGGAGGCCTTTATGCTATTACCAGGCTTATTTACTATCATATCATGTTATCCCCGCATTCCCTCTACGTGTTTGATTATTAGAACTGTGAATCATGTTAGACATTATGTCTAGGCTATGTGCCAACTGTTTGAGAATTTATAGGGCTATTATTCTTGTTTCTGAGTTATATACCTTATTTGCACACATGCTCTCAGTCATGATACTATATCCGTATATGATATCTCTGTCTCAGTATTTCTTATTTGATTCCTCACATGATGTAGATACCGCTTAAGGGTAAAACTATTAAACTGGTATTTGAGATGTGTTTATCTGAGACTTAAACGGTAAATGACAGAGTTTGGGCCTTAGAGCCGGTTTTGTACTGAATTTAAGGTGACGCGTACGCCAGACCCATATTGGGCTGAGTATTATTATTTTGGGGCGAGGCATGCACCACGCCTCACTATTTGGCTAAATGATTATGATTAGCTCTTAGGCAGGATCTGCCCCTCTAGAGTCTGACATACCAGCAGTGGGCGTAGGCATAATGTTTCATATATGTGCTTGATGATGGGAAGTTAAGACATGCACCCGTACAGTGCTAAGTGTAAATACTTTTGATGGATACACTATGATACTGCTGATTTACATGTATACTTGAAATGTAGGCATATAGATGTACTTTTCTCATGCTATTTGAAAATTGACTTGCCTTATTTGTGTTGGGCCTTAACAGTTATACTTGAAAGCATGCCTAAATTACTGAAATGTGAACAAGCTGAACCTAATATTGATGAGCTACTGTTTCTATGGTTTAGCCTTTATATTCTGAACTATTATCGGTTACTGGTATTGGTATTGGCATTGCATTATCGTTTTGAGCTCATCACTACTTTCAACCCAAGGTTAGTTTTGTTACTTATTGAGTAAATTGGGTCGGTTATACTCATACTACACTCTGCACTTAGTGTACAGATCCAGGTACAACCGCTGAGGTGATTTTCAACCTTCACTTGTGCCAGCTTTTGGGAGACTACGAGGTAGCTGCCATGTCGATCGCAGTCCTTGAAATTCTCTTCTTGTTATATTTATCTTTACTGTTTTTATATTCAGACAGTTGTAGAGTATTTTGCTTGTACCTTGTTATTCGGTAGTGCTCGTGTACTCGTTGAAAACAAATTTTGGGGTTGGTTATAGTAGCATTTTGCTTTATTCTCAGATAATTTTATGATATTCTACCGTTGTTGAGTTATTAGACCATGTTATTCCATTTTCATTGATAATATGTGATTGTTTGCTTACCTAGCAGGTTAGATTAGGTTCCATCACGACTTGTGGATTTGGGATCGTGATACATACCTAACCCGAACAAGATTATATATACAACCTTAGAGATCATGTTCCTCGCCTTAAGATAGGAAATAAACCTACCCTTAGGCCTTGCAGCATTGCCCTTCCATTCAAGGACTGGCTCACCTGGAAACTAAAATCTTACAATCTTTGTCCGACAATCTACGTTAGCATAACACGATGCCAAGTAGTCCATGCCCAAAATAACATCTAAGTAAAACATTTCTAATTCTTCTAGGTCCGCTAGGGTATGACGGCTACAAATTAGCACCGCACAACCCCGATAGGCCCATCTAGCAATTACAAAATCACCAACTGGCATAGAGACCACAAATGGCTTACCCAATAACTCATGTTCTATACCAAACTAACCAGCAATAAAGGGAGTAACATACGACAAAGTGGAGCCTGTATCTATCAATGTGTGTGCATAATGCGAAGAGACAGATATTATATTTGTAATAATAGGACAGATCACAACAAGCAAATGAGAACAGATATTTTAAAGGAGAAATGGCTACAAATTCAAATCAAGCACATTACCACAATAGAGTTAGAAAATAGGGTAAGTGAAAGAGTTGACATGCAGTCTCTCAAATTAAGATCATATAGTGATTTATGAACATAAAGGGTCTATCATGACATGTAAACTCAATAATAGGAATTTCACAAAACTCAAATGGTCACAAAAGTGTAGGTGTTAAGTTTTCTACAAAGATTAATCCTAACATGTGCATTCAGTTATGAGAACAAGCTTCCTAACACAATAATGAAACACATTATTTGGTTTCATTGGTTTTCAACCATTTCAAGAAGCACACAAGAATTATTTTGTCATAGCAGTGTGAACAGGCTGTTAGCCAAAACTAAACCAGTTGACTTGAGGGTAGGAATTATAGCAGAATACCATGTTAAAATGGCACAATGAGGTAGGTGCTAACAATGTAAAGTATAAATATTTTAGAAGCCTGGTTATAAATGCTTGGTTAATAGAAAAGGTTTCAAACAATATCATCAACATGAGATCAAGATCAACGATGTTTTAATAATGTCTAAAAGTAATAGCTACATGTGGTTCACTGAATATGCAGGGTAGGCAAGTATTTAACCACAAACTTATCAGTTAAGAGGATTAAAGTAGATAGACTAAATACATGGCACGAGTTATAGAGAGTTCATTTGTAAGGCCAATATAATGTCACAAGTATGGGGCTGACTAATACAGAAGTATAGAAACAAAAGAAACATGATTTAAGTCGACGTAGTGTCATTGTTTAACTAGTTAATGTTTATTAGGTGCAAGGATTAACCTTAATTTAAACATAGAAGCTCAAACAAAGTTAGTTACACAGTGTTACTGAACTTAGGGTCATTTTGTTAATTGAGTCATAGAAGCTAAAGTTTAATTACATGAATTAATAACAGCACCAATGCAACATGTTTCAGTCGGAAAGTCCTAAGCTAACAGTAGAATTAGTATACATAGACTAATCATCACAGCATAATTTTATATCATTAATAGCAAACATAAACGAAAAAATCAGTTAAGAAATCATTACAGACACATAATCATACGACTAGTTCACAATTGAGAGAGAAAGAGAGGTCAAGAGGGACTGGCCTTCTGCAGGGCACCAAACCAAGTAAGAGTGATTCAATAGCTGTCTAGGGTATCCAACTTACAACGATCATATTCACATGAGATTAAACTCGAACAGAGAAATGCACAGAAGAAAAAGCAATTAGCAAAGAAACAATGGAATTCAAATTTTGACGGAAGCAATTTAGTAGTGATATTAGGTGTATCGATGTATATTTATCTCTATTGGGTGAGAAAATTAAATGCCCTATTTATAGTGGCATTTCAAGTCACGTAGGGTTTCAAAAATTGGTTCAAACGTATAATGAATGATGATGATAAGGTAGATTACGATAGTAAACAGGTAAAATTAGAAGGGAAAGTTGGGAAATCAGTTACGAATTTACCTAAGCACGAGGGGATGGCCGTTGAAGCCTTCGATTCAGTAGTCAAACCCTAATATCCAGAGGTCAATGCGTTTGACCTCTGGACAAAGAATAACGATGATGATTTGAAGATAAATGACTATGCATTTGAAATAACAGGGACAAAACAGATGAAATCCTGAGTCATTCTTTTACATCTAGGAATTTGATTTGGGTTTTTGAATTCTAACGATGAAAGGGGAATGAATAAGGTGGGATTCGCGGCTAACATGGATAGAGAAGATGATTTAAGATCGATTGAGGTAACCTTGCACTAATTTGTGCAAGGTTTTCGGATTGATGGGGTTACAGGGGTTGAGAGAAAAAGGTGAGAAAGAGGAAAGGGAGGCGGCCGATCAAAGTGTTAAATGATTAGGGTTAGGGGTCAGGTTATTAGTCTCTAAGGTTTAAAGTAGGAGATGGATTCTGGGTCGTTGGATCAATTGATCAATGGCCCTGATAATTCAAGATATAGTATTTGATAAAATAGTTAGTAGGAAAAAAAGGGGACCGGTGGATCAATATGATCCAACGGTTGGGATAGGATCTATTACGAGGTTTAAAACAAAGGGAAAAACAAGAATTATCGTGGAATGTCGATGACTTTGATCAATGGTCCAGATCCGTTGTGTTTTGTCTATGAGTGAGGGGAATGGGTGAAATGGAACGGTGCCATTAGTCCTCAGGGATTGGCGTGGATTGCCAAAGTGGATAGAGGGGGACGGTTCCGGACCGAGACAAGCGATTGGGCATGTGTTATTTGGGCCAAATTAGCTGGAATGAAATCTAAGCCATAGCCACTTTGGTTTAATTGGTTAATCGCAATTGTAGCCCTTTGTACATTTAACTCCTTTAAAGATTAACTTAATTACGCTTAATTAATTCTAATTAAATGTGATAAAAATATAATCTTCAAATATATTATAAATTACTGTAATTAATTATCTATTAAAGTACTTTTTTACTAAATTATGAAAATACTTTTTGATTAATTTAGAGTAATAAGCGATGTAATTAAAATCAAAGATTAATTTGTTAAATTAATTTTAATACTTTCTTATTAAAATATAAAGGTCATTTTAATAATTCCTAAATAGTAAGGGTCGTATAATTCCTAAATATTTAATACCTAATTATTAATTCAACATTGTTAATTACTATTTCCTATTGTATTTATATAAAAATAGGTATTATTAATTAGAAAATATTTTACCACATTTATTGCATATTATTAAGCATAAATAATTTTAATTTTAAAAGGAAGAGTCAAAATTGGTCGTCAACAAACATCATCCAAGGAAGTCAATAATGCCATAGGAAGCGGTCCTAATGCATAAAGCTTTGATATTTGAAGACATTCTCAAACTCAACCAAGGCCTGCGTGCCCGAAATCCGAAACCAATTCCAAAATCTGATGATCCATAACCTGCTGAATCCAAATATACAATTAGTATCCAAACAGAGTCCAAATCGATACTAAAATTCCCAAAATATACTTTCTTAAAGTGTAGACAAAAACCACAAATTTTCTTCCTTAGATTCATCAATCAAATGCCAATATCGAAGATAGAACCATGAATAATAATCAAATACGAGTGAAGAAAACTTAACCCCAATCCACGTGGGTAAAAATTGCCTAAAACATCTCTTCAATCCGAACTCCCAATCTTAAAATATCATAAAATAAAGCTAACCCTCGAATATAATATTTTGCCAGGTATCATCGCTCATGCGGACCTGTCACGACCCCAAATCCACAAGTCGTGATGATACCTAACCCAAACCTCTGGAAAACCCAAAAGTCACGTGATAACAATGAAAACAAAATAACATGGTCTAATAACTCAATAGCAGAAGAATATCATGAGGTATCTGAGAATAAAACCATAATGCTATTACAACCAACCCCAAAATCTGGTGTCAGCGAGTACACGAGCACTACTGAATAACAAGATACAAGCAAAACTCTCTAATACAACTGTCTGAACAAAATAACAGTAAAGATAGAGATAACAAAAGGAGAACTTCAAGGACTGCAGACCATATAGCAACTACCTCGTAGTCTCCCAAAAGCTGGCAACAACTCATGTCTGAAAATCACCTCAACCAGATGTACTTGGATCTGCACACGAAGTGCAGAGTGTAGTATGAGTACAACTAACCGCATGTACTCAATAAGTAATAACACTAACCTTAGGGTGAAAGTAGTGACGAGCTCTAAACAATAGTCAAATGCCAGTACCAATAATCGGTAACAGTTCAGAATATAAAGGATAAATCGTAGAAATAGCAGCTCGGTGATATCATGTTCAGCTTGTTCACATTTTTGAAACTTAGACATTCTTTCAAGAAAAACAGTTAAATCTCAACACAGATAAAGCAGGTCAATTATCAGTTACCATGAGGAAAGTACATCTTTATGCCTACATGTGAAGTATACATGTCAATCAACAGTATCACAGTGGATCCATAAAAATATTTACACTTTAGCACTGTACGGGTGCCTGGCATAACTGCCCATCATCAAGCACAAATATAAAATATTATGCATGCGTCCACTGTTGGCATGTCAGACTCCAGAAGGTCGGATTCTACCCAAGCACTAACATAATCATTTAGCCCAGTAGTGAGGTATGGTGCACGCGTTGCCTCAAAATAATAACACTTATCCCAATATGGGCATGTCGAACACGTCACCTCAAAATCAATACCAAACCAGCTCTATGGCCCAAACTGAGTCATTTACCATTTTTTCAACGATCCACCCATGGCTTGGGTGTATTTCATAGATATACAGTTAATCTTACAAAAGATGAGGGAGCCTATAACCAAATTAAGACTCCTACAGTCTATGGTATACTACACCTAGTACCACCTAGACCTTACTCTAAACAGTTAACTTACAAAAAAATTTGATTTCTCATATCTACATCTAAAACTTGGTAATTGCCACTTATCAAGTTGGAAAGATCCCTTAGCTCTTCCAGGTAGCTGCTGGTAATCTTGGTATATCATCTCTTCATCCGAGTTTGCTGCACGTTTTGCTAATGCATCGGCCACTTGATTTTCTTCCCTATAGCAATGTGAGATTTCAACAGTGAGTTGATCTAAGATGTGAATAACTTCATCCATGATCACTCGCAATTTGGCGTTGTTTGTACTCCTCTTTTGTAGCATTTCCACAATCAGCATAGAGTCTAGTTGAAGTTCAAATCTAGTAATGCCCAGTTGTAAAAACAACTACAAACCAGTTCTAGCTGCAAAAGCTTCTGCAAAGTTATTGCTTTTGCATTGAACTGGTATTGCGGATGAGATTATGAGGTCCCCAAATTCATTCCTCAGAATTCCTCCTGTGCCTACTTTTCCTCCGTTTCCTATAAAACTTCCATCAGTATTCAATTTTGTTTTTCTATTTGACTGGTATTTTTCTTTGAATAGGTTTCAGCCTCTCAACATCGGCACAAAGTCTAGACCAAGGCCATGTAAAATCACATGGGGGGAAACTAATTCTCGGAGCTGCTGAAATACTCCAGTAGATGTAATGGAACATGCTACTGCACACAAATTTCTTTTGGGTGCCATATTTGCATGAGCACCTACTTTTCCAAATTTCCCAAATAATCAGTATAGGAGTAATCTGTAGTAAATACTTGTGAACGCCATTCTTGGGCCTAGTTCCCCACCAGTGAGTTATTGAACTTCTAACATTATTCCCCTACCCATTTACTCCCAAAGGATTACCAAATTGTTTCCATAATAAATTGGTAGGCTCACTTTATGCAAAAACATGTTGTATTGTCTCACACTTGGGTGCTACACAACATACACATCTAGACACCAACTGCTTTCCAAATCTAGAAACAATCTCATCAAAAGGAAGCTTATTATAAAATAGTCTCCATACCAGAAAGGATATTTTTGTGGGTATGTTTTTACTCCATACCATGTGTAGTATCCTGTCACGGGGTTCCTTCTTCTAATGGACTACCATGCTGAAGAGTTAGGAGAAATTTCCATTAGCTGATAGATCCCAAATTGCATAATCTTCCTTGTATTGATCTCCAATGCCAACTACCAATACTTCTTGTACAATGTTGTATGGCAATGCTTCATTCAATTTCTGAACATCCCAGCTATGTTGGCGTATAAATTCGTTAACCTTTAGCTTTGCAGATCTAGTGACAAAGGGAAAGTAATTTGCCAGTGGCCCTTTACCTGTCCAATTGTCCCACCAAAAGCTGCATTCTCCCTTGTTTATCATCCAAAAAATGTTAGACTCTGCCTTCTCCCTTATTTGCATCATTTTCCTCCAAATGTGAGATTGTTTAGTTGTTCCTTTGAGGGTAACAGGATGTCCTCTAGAACAATTTTTTGCTCTAAGGAAGTCTGTCCACAAATTTTGCTTTGTCCTGAAATTTCACCATCTTTCGATAGCAAATGTGTCTGCAATATCCTCCACTCTCCTTATACCAATACCCCCCCTCATCTATAGGATAGCATAGTCTAGCCCAAGAGCTCCAGTGATATTTTGTCTTGTCATCTTTTGAACCCCAGAAGAAATTAGTAAAGTATTTCTCAAGAGTTCTGTAAGTAGCCTTGGGAGGGTTCATTGCTGCAAGAGTATAAGTTGGAATAGCCTGCAAAATATGTTTAACTAAAGTTAGTTTGCCTCCATACGATAGTAACTTGCCTTGCCATCCATTAAGTTTCTTTACTATCTTAGCCACAAGGCCATCAAAGTAGACAATTCTCTTCCTTCCGACAAAGATAGGACAACCCAAATAGGTGAAAGGAAATTCTTTGTTCAAGAACCCTGTAGTTGTTCTTATTCTGTTGATCCTAGAAGGGGAGACCTTTGGATCTGTCAAAAAGAAACTTTTGTCCTGCTTAACCATTTGCCCTAAAATTGCTTCATACTTCCTAACCTCCTTCATAACAAGCTTAATGGATCTAGTGTTTCCTGCAGTAAATATCACAATGTCATCTGTATATGCCAAATGACTTACCACAGGACCCCGAGAGTTCATCGTGAAAAGAGTAAAATTGTTGTTATGTTGCAGGTTATTTAGGCTTCTAGAAAGGACCTCAGCTACCAATACAAAGAGAGTAGGAGATAGCGGATCTCCTTGTTTTAGTCCTTGAGATGAAGTGAAAAAACCTTTCCTGGTTCCATTGATGATAAAATACTCAGTTTAATAGTGTTACTCTTAAGCGGTATCAACAACAAGTGAGGAATCAATTAAAAGTGTTGAGATAGAGATATCATACACGGATATAGTATCGTGACTAAGAACATGTGCGCAAATAAGGTATATAACTCAAAAACAGCAAGAATAGCCATATCAAGTCTCAAACAGTTAGCACATAGCCTAGACATAATGTCTAACATGTATCACAATTCAAATAACCAAACAATTAGAGGTGACACAGGGATAACAAGATATGATAGCAAAACAAGCCCGATAATAGCCTAAAGGCCTCCCCACCATGAACACATCGGTGCACGCACACATTCCCATTACCTAGCGCGTAAGTCACTCCAATATCTTTCATATAACATAGTTCTTAGGGTTGAATACCCTAAAATCCAAGTTTAGATGTGTTACTTACCTCACAACGCGCGAATCAATACTCCAACAAGCCCTTACCACGCGTATCGGCCTCCAAACGACTCGAATCTAGTTACAAACAACTCAATATCAACAAATAATGCCGTAGGAAACAACTTCAAACAATAAATTTTCGATCTTTATAAAAATGAAATAGCCAACCCCGGGCCCGCACCTCAGAACCCGATAAAATTTACAAATTTCGAACACCAATTCGATTACGAGCCAACCATACCAAAATCATCTAATTCCGACTTGAAATCGACCTTCAAATCTCCATTTTGCATTTTTGAAATGTTTCTACAAAATCCCCAATTTCTCTACACTAAATCACCAAATAAATGAAAAACCATGGATGGAATCATAATAATTGAAGAAATACGCGTCAAAAACACTTACCCCGATCCAAGACGTGAAAATCCCCTCTAAAATCGCCAAAACTTTAGCTCTACAACTCAAAATATGATATAACAACTTTAACCCTCGAAATGGCTCTATAACATTATGCCCATATGCTTACCCTTCGCGAACGCGGAAAAGGCCTCGCATTCGGGAAGCACAACTTCGCCTTCACCCAAAATCCTCCTACAAGAATGTGGAGACCCAGTCGCGAATGCGATGGCCAATGAGTCCATACCTATGCGAACGTGAGACCTCCCTAGCGAACGCGAAGGCTTAAGCCCCAGTGCCCTTCAGCCGACCTCCCTTCTACACGAACGCATCCTCCATCTCGTGTTTGTGAAGGGCATTGACCTCCAAAGCTTCACGAACGGGTTCCCCTTATAGCGAACATGAAGAGAATTCTACCTACCGACCCATATTCCTTCACGAGTGCGACCCCATTGTCACGAACGCAAAGAAGCACACACCAGACACCAGATCAGCTAATCAAACATGAAGAAAAAGGTCTGAAAATCATCTGTAACATACCCGAAGCCCCCGATAACTCAACCAATCATGCCAACAAGTCCAAAAACACAATACAAACTTAGTCGAAACCTCAAATCACATCAAACATCATCAAACTCATGAATCGCACCCCAATTCAAGCTTAATGAAACTAATAAACTTTCAACTTCTAAAACCAATGTTGAACCATATCAATTCAACTCTGAATGACCTCAAATTATGCACACTAGTACCAAATGACACAACGGGCCTATTCCAACTCCTTGAACCAAAATCCGAATCCGGTATCAACAAAGTCAACTCTCAGTCAAACCTCTCAACCTTCCAAACCTTCAATATTCTAACTTTCGCCAAAAAACCTCAAACCAACCTACGGACCTCCAAATCAATATCCAAACATACGCCAAAGTCCAAAATCACCATACGAATCTACCGGAACCATCAAAACTCCATTCCGGAGTCGGCTACATAAAAGTCAAACTTCGGTCAACTATTTCAACTTAAGCTTCCAACTTTGGAACTAAGTGTCCCAATTCAATCTGAAACCTCCCCGAAACCAATCCAACTACCCCGACATGTCACATAGCCACAAATAAACATAGAAGGAGCAATAAATAGGGGAACGGTACTACAACACACAAAACGACCGACCGAGTCATTATATTCTCCCCCTCTTAAACAAATGTTCATCCTCGAACATGTCTTGAATCATCACTGAAGTCTCAAATAGGTTTGGATAACTACTATGCATCTCCCTCTCATCCTCCTAGTAGCCTCCTCAACCGGCTCACCTCTCCAACAAACTTTCACTGATTCTATATTCTTTGATCTTAACTTTCGAACCTGCCGGTCCAAAATTGGCACCGACTGCATATCATAAGTCAAATATCCATCTGACTGAACCGTGCTAAAGTCCAAAACATGTGACGGATCACCACAATACTTCCGGATCATAGAAATATGAAACACTGGGTGAACGACCGACAGTTAAGGTGGCAATGCAAGTCTGTATGCCACCTCTCCAATTCTCTCAAGTACCTCAAAAGGACCAATATATCAATGGCTCAACTTGCCCTTCTTTCCAAACCTCATCACACCCTTCATGGGCAAAACTATGAGTAACACCTTCTCCCCCACCATATATGCAACATCACGAACCTTCCTATCAACATAAATCTTCTATCTGGACTGTGCTGCGTAAAGCAAATCCTAAACCAACTTGACTTTCTCCAAGGCATCTCGAACCAAATTAGTACTCAACAGCCTAGCCTCTCCCGGCTCAAACCAACCAACTGGAGAATGACACTGCCTCTCATATAAGCCCTCATAGGGAGCCATCTGGATATCGATTCAAAGCTATTGTTGTAGGCAAACTCTGCAAGCGGTAAGAACTAATCCAATGAACCCTCGAAATCTATAACACATGTGCGTAGCATATCCTCCGAGATTTGAATGGTGCGCTCGGATTGTCTGTCCATGTGGGGGTGGAATGTTGTACTCAACTCAACCCGTGTACCTAACTCTCGCTGCACCGCTCTCCAAAACTGCAATGTGGACTGCGTACCTCGATTGGAGATAATGGACACTGACACACCATGAAGATACACAATCTCAGGATATAGATCTGAGCCAGGTACTCTGATAAATAGGTAGTCACAACCGAAATGATTTGTGCAGACTTGGTTAGTATATCCATAATAACCCACACTTCGTCAAATTTCTTCAATGTTCGTGGAAGTCCAACAACGAAATCCATGGTAGTACGCTCCCACTTCCACTCAGGAATCTCAAGTCTCTGAAGCTAATCGCCCGGCCTCTGATGTTCGTACTTCACCTGCTGGCAGTTCAAACACCGAGCAATAAACCCAACTATATCATTCATAATTCTTCTCTACCAGCAGTGTTGCCTCAAATCCTGATACATCTTAGCGGCACTTGGATGAATAGAATACCGCAAATTGTAATCCTATTCAAGAATCAACTCACGCAACCCATTCACATTGGGCCCACAAATCCGACCATGCATCTGCAATACCCCATCATATCCAATAGAAACATCATTGGCATCATTGTGTTGCATTATGTCCTTAAGGACAAGCAAATGGGAGTTGTCATACTAACGCGCTCTGATGCGCTCATACAAGGAAACCAAGAAACCACACAAGTAAGAACCCAGCTGGGCTCCGAAACATCTAAACTCGCGAACTGATTGGCCAAAGCCTAAACACCTGATGCTAGTGGTCTCTCACCAACTAGAATATATACAAGGCTACCCATACCCACAACCTTTCTACTCAAGGCATCGGCTACCACATTGGCCTTCCCGGGATGATACAAAATGGTGATATCATAGCCAGCACATCCTTTCGGAGGGAGGAACAATTTACTAAATATGTCTGAGTCATTTCCATCATCCTCTTCCCTTACAAAAATGAATATTTCCCCTACTCTATATAAAACCTTGTAAAAAAAATATGATTACCTATGTGAAGTATATTTCCTACTCGACAAATAGAAAGTAACCTCCACTGAACTCCCACTCATAAACCCTTACTCAGGTTTTGCCAAAATATCATTTGCACCATGGTCCCAAATTCGTTCCTTAGTCCAACACATACCAAATGGAGTGAAAGAATATGTTGTTGCTTCAAAACTTGACCAACATCCTATTCTTACAACTAGAGAGGAATAATTCATCACCCTTCAAATCCCTGATGATTTTCCAAGACAATCGAGAAATCATGGTTTTACCCATATCCATTTTGGTGCTATCTGAATCACTTTGACATATCATGGAAGAAAAGGTCAACATGTAGTTGCTCACCTTTCTCTTCAAGATACAAGATACTATGAGATCCAACATGCAAATCTGGGCACTGCAGAAGTTACCTTAAATGCTGGGACTGTCTTTATAACTATTTTTCCAAATTTCAATATGTCCCTTTATGATCCATACTTAATCCAAGCATTAAAAATCCAAGTCCAAATCTAGGGAGCACCACAGGCCAAAGATGCTATCCAAGCTATTCTTCATCATCAATGGCGTGGCAGGTCCAAAATCATGCCATGGATCTCTGCCTTTCCGGAGGAGAAAATGCTTTACTTTTAAATATTGATGTTACCAAAGGAAACACCATGTTCACCCAAATACCCAGGCAAATTACAAGAGATGAGCTCGTCAAAATCCTTCCTGATTCCTGGATCACAAATAATGAAAAGTTATGTGAACCAAAGGAATCTATGCAATCTGGTAAGCCAACTTTTACCAAAAGAAATGACAAAACCATTCGATAAGCTTTGACCATTCCCATTGTCACGACACAAAAACCACTAAAGGTCGTGATGGTGCATAACATCGCCGTCAGGCAAGCCAATGGTGATTGATCAACTTAGTTACCCATTTTTATATTTTGAAATCATAATTTCCTTAAATAAATCGTATGAAATAGAATTTACACAACTACAATAACGAAAAAACCCATAGGAACCCCCAAAACTCGGTATCACAAGTGCATGAGTAATTTCTAAGGAGTATAATAATAATACAATATCTGTCCTAAATGTAATAAGACAGAACAAAATAAATAGTACAATGGAGGCTCGGTGGACTACAATGCGTAGCCTGGAATGCAGCTCATATAAAGTCTCCTCAACAGGTGCGCCTACGTGCCAATGTGATCATCAAAGGAACCTGCCAGATCCTGCACATTTAGTGCAGAAGTGCAGCATGAGTACGTAAATCAACGTGTACCCAGTAAGTATCTAGCCTAACCTCGGAGAAGTAGTGACGAGGGGTCGACATCGACACTTACTAAAGGTCAAATAAAGCAATCTAATGAAACATAAACAGATATGAAGCATACGACAATGATGGGGTAAATCTGTAAGTTACATAGTCTTCCAATTATTTCTTTTAAAGCATGAATTTCTAAATCTTGTATTCTACCTTAACAGCTCAGAAAATGTCAAAGGTCGATATAAAATAAATAAGGAATACCATATAAAATGTCGGGCATCAGTGGAAAGATTAGCTCGTAAATATTCTGACAACTCGCGATATAACGCACGATTCTGCCGAGGTCGTTCGGCCCAACCAAGAATAATGTGTACACTGTCAAGGGTCGAGCGGCACGACGGACTCTCGTCACCTCGCGCGTACGTAGCATGCACAACTAGTTGCACATAACAATAAATATCACCTAGGGGTAGTTTTCCCCTCACAAGGTTAGACAAGAGACTTACCTCGCTCCGAAGTTCCATAACCGGCTCCAACGCCACTCAAAAACCTCAACTCGATGCCTGTCTCTTCAAAACTAGTCAAACAACGTGAAAGCCAATCAAAACATACCCCAATACGTACAATTTAACAATTTTAAAATGATTCCCAACTCCACTCAAAAGCCAACAAGGACAACCCTCGATCCCACGTCCCCGGATTCCAAAAATCTCCGAAGATAAACTTTACCCATAATATCATGAACTAAAATATATAACTTATTCCAAATTCCATGTCCAATCACGTGGTCAAAATCCAAAAAATACCAAATTCTTGGTTTTCTACCAAAACCCCAAGCTTCTACAAATTTCTATGTTTAAATCCATATACAAACAATGTATTTAACTTGTAATAGGTGGGAATCACTTACCTTGTATTGCTTGATGAAAATCTCCCCTTGAGCCTCTCCACAATCGCCCTAACCAAGTGAAAATGGAACATAATGGGCCAAATCCCGTTCTTAAAAGAACACACTACCCAACGACCTCTCGCACCTGCGGCCACTTGACCGCTTCTGCGGTTCCGTAGGTGCGGCCGAAATACTGCTTCTGCGGAGTCGCACCTACGACCAAGATTCCTCTTGTACGGTCTCACGGGTGAGGTACAAACCTCACACCTGTGCCTCCACCCTGCCGCACTGGGCCTCTTCTGCGGTCCCGCAGGTGCGGAAATTCCTTTGCACTTGCGGCCTCCTCCCAGCTCCCCTTCTAGCCGCTTCTGCGGTCCCCTGCCTCGCTTCTGTGAGGCCGCTTTTGCTATGAAGCTTCCGCGAAAGCGGTTGCACCAGCAACCAGAATCTTCCAACTTTTCCTTAAGTCCAAAATCTGATCCGTTAACCATCCGGAATCCACCCGAGGCCCCCGGGACCTTGACCAAATATACCAACGCATCCCAAAACACCTTACGAACTTAGTCGAGGCCTCAAATCACGCCAAATAGCATCAAAATTATGAACCGACGATCGAAATCCTTCTTTAACTTTCAAACTTTTAAACTTCGACGAACGCGTCTGATTCATATCAAACTTCGACGAACGCGTCTGATTCATATCACAAATCACGATATGAACCCATTCCAAAGCTCAGAATCCCAAACGGACATTGATAACACCAAAGCCCACTCCAAACCAAACTTAGGAAATTCTTAAACTTTCAAAATGTTAAGTCTCAATAATAAACGCAGAAATGCTCCTGGGTGATCCGATACTCAACCCGAACATACAACCAAGTCCGAAATCATCATACGAACCTATTGGGACCTCCAAATCCCGATTCCGAGGCCATTTACTCAAAAGGCAAATCTTAGCCAATTCTTCCAACTTAAAGCTTCCGAAATTAGAATTTTCTTTCCAAATCAATCCTGAACTTCCTGAAATTTGATTCCGACCAAACGTGTAAGTCATAATACCTGAAGTGAAGCTACTCAAGGTCTCAAACTGTCGAACGACGTCCTAGAGCTCAAAATGACCGGTCGGGTCGTTAAACTCTCCCCCACTTAACATACATTAGTCCTCGAACGTGCTAAGGACCGCTCCAAAGTATTCCAAAATCACTGTTTAACACCTCATGACCTACCCATGCCACCACAACCCAGTTGAACACATTAGCTCGAATCAGACTGAAGATCCTCCCTTTTATTTAGTCAATTAGCCTTAGAACCAAATTCTAACGTCTGAATTTCTCTACAAGTCCTGATTCTAACAAACGAACACCGTACCAATCACCACACACTGTACCAAATATGATCATGCACCTATGCTGTTGGTTGCCCATAATAACATCCCCCGACCACAATAGCTGTAATTTCACGAATCTGATGCCCGCAATACATCTCATGACGCATATAAATCATGTTCCAACCTTTGCAATACTGCAACGACGACAGAAATGTGTAGAAACTAATAACCCCCTGCCGAATCAATGAATCATAGAGTCTCTCCTCCTGACAAGGACCATTACCTCATTCTGAACTGAATAACGATATTTGCTCTTAAATATACCTTATATAATTCCGATTGCACTGATCCGAGGTCTAATAACCTCATCGTACCCAGTACAAGCTGCTCAGGAAATAAGTCATCTCAGACACTGTCAAAAATCTTATATGACGCCCACAACGCGCCAACACGCTACAAACTCGAATGTGATACATAAGGAAGAATGAATTCTAGAAAAGGACTGCCTAGCCCGCGTAACGAATAAAACGGCCGAATAGATGCTGTGAACCTACCTCAGGGATGAAAACAAGGAACACAAAATAAGTGTAAGGAACTGTGCTAAACATCTGGTTGTTGCGGCGTGCAACACGATCTGACATGGCACTGTTGCGGCGTGCAAATCGATCCATATAACATGCCCGTGGCGGCATGCCACCCGATCCAGACAATATAGCTGTGGCGGCGTGCCACCCGATCTGCACACAACATCTAGAAGAAAAACACACACATCAAGACGTAACGTTTATACTTACGAAGTGCCCGAATATCGACCACAAGGACGCCAAGTGCATAATATGATTCCTGGGGAGACAGATAGTGCCATACACTATAAAACCCAAGCACAACTAAGGTTCAATGATGACCTGCATCTCGAGAGCCATCCTGCTCATATAACACCACAAGCTAGACGTGACCTCAACACGTGTGCGAATCGTCAAGCCATCTCACAACCCATATGGCACAATAGAGATTACACGAAATAGTTGACGACGGGAATAACATCACATGCCCGACAACTCCTCCGTAAGCAATGCAATGACGAACGAACACATCCGACCTGATGTAGAGTACACACTCACATTAGACCCACCAACGGACCTCACACTGATTCTAATCATGCCATACCGGGCTAATAACCTTTTAAGGATCCATAATGGCCCTATTCATGACACACACGAGCAGCCGTCAAATCTGAAACAAACTCACACGGTCCACAACCCAAGGAATAGGACGCCCTTCAGGCATAAACTCTCGTATTTGAGATATTACCATAACCTCCATACTTGATTTCAATCTTTAACAATCAAGTGACTAACATGTCATACTTATACAGATTTCCCCATGGGATACTCTCACACGGCCTTTCGCACCAGGTAGCAAAGTATGCACATCCATACCACCAACCGAATACACAATGCCCCTTCCACAGAACACCATTCACAGGTGACACTAAAGAAAATGCCAGCTTACTCTGAACATCTAAATTCTCCCCTCTTCATCCGAGCTCGGGACATTCTTGTCAATACCGAACCGCAACCTTGATCTTCGACTTTCAAATTCGCATGCCTCTCACTGCACCTGTCATGCCTCTATGCGATAATACAAGTATTCACCATAACCCATGAACTACTAGTAGAATGAACACTTCATTGGCTAGAAACCTTTCACTTAACTCATTTAAGAAGAACCAATGCAACACACAACTGAATTCCCAAACCGCAGAAAGTACAAACCTTAAGTCGTGATCTAAACCGTCGTGACTCTTCCGGAATCCATTTACAGAATGATGCCATTCGAATCAAATACCTCCCAAATCAATCAATGTATGGTGGTTGTCAAGCCCGCATATACAACCACAAACCACATGTATAACTTCACACGCTGAAGGAACTAATCATTGACGCAATCAGGCTGGTTCAACCATTTCTAACCGACCCAACTTCTTCCAATTTACTATCGACTTGCCTTAGAAATAATAATACATCCATTCAAAACATACGAACCCAATTCGTACTCATCCCGATTGACCCGAATCGCGAGACCACATCGTCTCGATGCCCATGAACCATCTCATACCCTTCTCAAGTGCACAATAGCATCTCCAACTGGTACACCAATTTTGCAAGACCTTTCGCGAATCCGAAGCTATTCCTTCCTTTACTCCAATACCGCACTGCATACCCGACAGTGACATAGAAAGTTCCAAGTTTCGTTCGCAGTCCACTACAAAAACTCAGTCCCTAACCATACAACGGACCCGAAATCCTTAGGCACTGCATTTTAATTCTTGAACCCACTATGACAGTTGTTGAGAGTTACCCACTCTGACCTGATCCCGAACATAACCGAACTCCCACGCTCTACGAGCACATGAACACCCTCTCAAAGAAGCAACCGGCTAAATTCTTTCCCTTGTACCTTACATCCACAAGAAGCATAAACTTGGAGTCTTCCCAAATCCTACACCTTAATCGATAAGGCGAAGTATAGCACACATTCATCGAGTTCCTTGTTCGACTTACTCCTAACATTTCCTTTTCCTTAGTCATAAATAATCCACCAACGCATCGATAACCTGAAAACCCCACAAACAGACAACCACGCGATCCAATCGTAGACGGTAGGGCTCCCCCACTTAGGTTTAAGCTACCATCACATAATGTAGAGCTCACAATGATTCCTCCTTCTCAATCACCATGATCCCATACAGTTAACCCGCCAAATTTCTCAAAGTCTTTTGTTAAGCTCTTCATGAACATTCCAAATCATCAGTCGTAATCGCACATTCTACCTCTTACCGGGTAGCAAGTAGTATTCTTTGCAGAAGCTTCACCAACATCACGCAACCGCTAACCTGCTCACAGGAGATAACCCACATGTGGAATTCCTTACCGACATTTTTCAACAATGCTACACCGGGTACAACTACCACATAATCAGTAAATTCTCCTGATCACATGCTCACCCACCAGCCGTATAAGTTTGTTCCTTCCCCATTGACATAAACTGAAAGTTCAACAATACCTTCCACACTCAAGTCATATTGCATCTGAAACGATACTCAAATCTTCACACCCCTTTTCATTTCAAGCAAACTCCTTTCTGCCATATTCAATCTTTCTCTGTTCAGTAACCATTATTCCAAATAAAATCCGTAGACAAAATCACCTTCCATCACGATTCCCAAACTGTTCTAAACTTTCTAAAAGCACGCAGCTATCCTACCAAAGAATCCATATGCTAATTTGCCTCTCTTACTTCGGTTAAACCATCTTCTTTAAGCAACTCCTCGACCTCTGTTGTTCATACTTGACCTCCCTCATGTCCTCCATGTCAACTACCACGAGACACTTCCCGCCATGTCCTCCCTCATACTTTGCTGCCCAACTCCTGCCTAATGAATTGCTACTAACTCTAAGCCTCCTAGAAGATTATCTTTCATAATCCATCAACATTAGAATTACCAATTCGATTCAGAACTGCTATACACTGCTATCTCGGACAACCACTTCCTAGGCGCCACTTACCAACATGCTGCCCCAAAGGCAAATCGAAGGAGACCATAACACTGGCGAACCTTAACGCATTCAAACGAGGATGACGACACCGTATCACAATGAAAATTCCACCACTCTCGAAAATACCAAGTCTCGTTACTCCATCAGCCAAAACTTGAGCATCCATAGTCCGATTGCCTTTCCTTTATTAGAATTAAATGATGAACCTCTAAATCATGCACTGAGGAATCCTCCTTTCAAGTCATTCACTGCCGCGATCCATAAATAAGCACTCTACCATTACACCAACATTGTGTGATAACAACTCATAGACATCATAGCCATCCAAGCACAGTCTCGAAACCATAGAGAATATAGATACTGAACGGAAATGACATAATACCCTTCCGCTAGGCGACGATAAAAGCCTGCCTGAACACGCAGGGAAAAACATCCTGCACCACATCTGTAGTACTAATATAACTCCTGGACATCCAATTGACAACAAGCACTTTACGTTGCATAAGATTGAGTAGGAAGGAAATAAAGGGACAAGCCTCGATGGAATCAAACCGCACGATGAGGAAATCAAGAAGGGAAGTGCTCCTAACAGCCATGTAGCCTCTCAAAGATACGTACAGACGTATTTGTACCGATCCGCAAGACTCTACTAGACTTACTCATGACTCGTGAGACCTAAGTGAACCTAACGCTCTAATACCAAACTGTCACGACCTAAAATCTACTAAAGGTCGTGATGGCGGCTAACATCGTCGTCAGGCAAACCAACGGTGATTGATCAACTTAATTACCCATTTTTGTATTTTGAAATCATAATTTCCTTAATTAAATCGTAAGAAATGGAATTTACACAACTACAATAACAAACAGCCCGTAGGAATCCCCAAAAGCCTGGTGTCACAAGTGCATGAGCAATTTCTAAGGAGTACAATAATAATACAACATTGGAGACTCAGTGGACTGCGATGCATATCCTGGAATGCAGCTCACATAAAGTCTCCTCAACAGGTGCGCCTACGCGGCAAGGTGATCATCAAAGGAACCTGTCAGATCCTGCACATTTAGTGCAGAAATGCACCATGAGTACGTAAATCAACGCGTACCCAGCAAGTATCTAGCCTAACCCCGGAGAAGTAGTGACAAGGGGTCGATATCGACACTTACTAAAGGTCCAATAAAGCAATATAATGAAACTTAATCAGATATGAAGCATACGATAATGATGGGGTAAATCTGTAAGTTACATAGTCTTCCAATTATTTCTTTTAAAGTATGAATTTCTAAATCTTGTATTCTACCTTAACAGCTCAGAAAATGTCAAGGGTCGATATAAAATAAATAAGGAATATCGTATAAACCGCAGGGCATCAGTGGAAAGATTAACTCGTAAATATTCGGATTACTCGCGATATAACGCACGATTCTGCCGAGGTCATTTGGCCCGATCCAAAATAATGTGTACACTGCCGAGGGTCGAGTGCCACGAACCATAGATGCATCTATATACTGCTAAGGCGTTCAACTCGCTCCACAAGAAAAGGAAGAAAGCTACCGAATTACGAGACACGTGTTTACAATATATTACATGAGTACAAAATGGATATAATCTTTACTGTTTTTCAAATAACTCGCCCACAACTCAAAATGTTAAGGCTTGTACTAGTATACATATATTTATTTCTAAATCAATTTCATTTATAACTTCAATTAATTAAGCCAGCAAATGAGTTCAAATAATTCAAATATTACATGATAAGATCCTAAGTCTGCCTGGACATGAACATGCTTTAGCTACGTATGGACTCTCGTCACCTCGTAAGTACATAGCACGCACAACTAGTTGCATATAACAATAAATACCACCTAGGGAGTAGTTTCCCCCTCATAAGGTTAGACATGAGACTTACCTCGCTCCGAAGTTCCATATCCGGCTCCAATGCCACTCAAACACCTCAACCTGATGCCCGTCTCTTCAAAACTAGTCAAACAACGTGCAAACCAATCAAACCATATCCCAATACGTATAATCTAACAATTTTAAAATGATTCCCAACTCCGCTCAAAAGCCAACAAGGACAACCCTCGGGCCCACGTGCCCGTATTTCGAAACATTCCGTAGATAAACTTTACCCATAACACCACGAACTAAAATAGATAATTATTCCAAATTCCATGCTTAATCTCGTGGTCAAAATCCCAAAATACCAAATTCTAGGTTTTCTAACAAAATCCCAAGTTTCTACAAATTTCCATGTTTAAATCCATATACAAATCATGTATTTAACTTGTAATAGGTGGGAATCACTTACCTTGTATTGCTTGATGAAACTCTCCCCTTGAAGCTCTCCAAAATCGCCCCAACCAAGTAAAAATGGAAGAAAATGGGCCAAATCCCGTTCTTAAAAGAACACACTGCCAGCAACCTCTCGCAGCTGCGGCCACTTGACCGCTTATGTAGTTCCGCAGGTGCGCCCAAAATACCACTTATGTGGTCCCCCTTCAGCCCCCTTGCCTTCGCATCTGCGGAGTCGCACTTGCGACCAAGAGTCTGCTTCTGCGGTCTTGCAGGTGCGGCACAATCATTTGAGATTGTTTCCTTAGGTATTATTTGATATAGTTGAGTTACTTTTGGCTAGTTTCAATCCGTTCGGAGGTTGTTACGGGCGGGATGGCATTTCTAGAGTATTGTTTGGCTTGCTCGGTATTGAATTTGGCTTGCTCGGTATTGAATTTGGCTTGTTTCAATCCGTATTTGATATAGTTGAGTTACTTTTGGCTAGTTTCAATCCGTTCGGAGGTTGTTACGCGCGGGATGGTATCTCTAGAGTATTGTTTGGCTTGCTCGGTATTGAATTTGGCTTGTTCGAGGAAAGTAACACTTATAAACTTGGAATTGAGGGTATTTATCCCTGTAAAACGTGTTGTCGGTGTTGTGTTGGGGTGAGACACATGCTAGGTGGCGAGCGCGTGGGCGTGCACTGTGGTAAACATGAACTAGGTTGAGTTTTGTACTGAATTGCTATCCAGTCTTGTTTTATCTATGAAATTCTCATTTGTTAGACTAATTGAGCAGTGATTCATGCTAGAAATCATGTTTAGGCTATGTGCTTATTCGTTGAGACCTAATGGGGTTATTTTTGTTGTTTTGTCTTATCTACTTTAACTGCAATTATATACTTAGTCATGGTTCATCATTTGCATATCATATCTCAGTCTCTATTTATCATTCACTGTTACATCACATGTTATCATTGTTTCGGCTAAGTGATACGAGATTGTGAGCCCTTGAGACTTAAGAGATTGATGACTGAGGTGGGCCTGAGAGCCGTGTTGTAAGTGTTATTGTAGATCGGGTTGCACGCCGCAACACACCATATTGCCTTTGTGACTGTTATTATTATTGTTGATCGTGATGCACGCCGCAACATGCCTTATTGACTTATTTATTATTGTGGATCAGGCTGCACGCCGCAGCAGGCCTTATAGGATTTGATTAGCACTTGGGCATGATCTGCCCCTCCGGAGTCTTACATACGAGCAATGAGCATAGGCAGAATGATATATATATATACGCGTGCTTTGGTGAGGGGCTTATGAGCTAGGCACCCGTACAGTGCTGAGTGATTGTGTGTGTGTGTGTGTGATGAAGTGGGCAAATGAGACAGACTGCTTGAGTATGTTGAGAGTTAGAGTACCTGGGAATATCACCGTCAAAGTATCCATTTGACATGCATACTTGGCATGTAGGCATAGAGATGTATTTGTTTCTCATGCTATACGGTATTGTGGCATTCATGATTTGACATGTACATTTGACATGTAGGCATTGAGATGTATATGCCTCATTCTAGACGGTATATGGTAATTGATGACTTGACATGCATATTGACATGTACGCATAGAGATATACTTTCCTCATGCTTTCGGATAATGAAATATATTATATGTTGTTGAAAGTTTGGGAAAAATCATTTTTTCAGATATACTTATATTTTTGGTGATTCCGATGAAAGATTTGGCTTTGACTGTTATACCTGAAAAGCATGTCTATTTTTTCGTAACTGCGAACGAGCTGAGCATAATATCGTTTGAGTTATTACTTGTACTGCTTTCATTATATTGTTACGAGTTATTTTTGGCTGTTGGTGTTGGACTCTGACCGTTTTTCGAGCACATAACTGCTTTCAACCTAAGGTTAGGTATGTTACTTATTGAGTACAGGGGGTCGGTTGTACTCATACTACACTTCTGCACCTTGCATGAAAATTTTGGAATTGTTGTTGCTGTGTATGGCGGGAGCTGGCATTGAAGATGTACCTGCTTTCCGGTTATAACTACCTCTTGTTCTTGGTAGCTTTAGATTTATAAATCTATTTATGTATATTTCAAACAGATGATGTATTTATTTCATACTAGCTTTGTAAACTCTAAGTCTTAGAAACTCAATATTTTTACTACCAGTCCTTGGGTCGTTGTATAAAAGTTCAATTATTTTATCATTTATTTTCTAAGTAAATGTCATTTGAATTGGATTATTGTTAATTGACTTACCTAGCGGGTTGGGTTAGGTGCCATCACGACTAGTTGGATTTTGAGTCGTGATAAGTTGGTATCAGAGCTCTAGGTTCATAGGTTCTACGAGTCATGAGCAAGTGTCTAGTAGAGTCTTGCGGATCGGTATGATGACGTCCATAACTATCTTCGAGAGGCCATAGGGCATTTAGGATAAACTTTCCATCTTTCTTTCCTTATCGTGCGGCATTAATTCATCTTGAAGCGTATCTCTCTGAATTCCTTCCACTCACTCGTATGAGTATGCAAGCGTTCGGTATTAGCTATCCATCGACGGCTTGCGATTCCATGGATGAGGTGCGAGATGTGTTTTCTGTGTTTTGGTGATAGGACATTCTGGAAGACATGAGGTCGGGTTTTGACCGCAGCTTAGCACAGTGACTTCAGTTGTGTAAGTATGTGCTTTTGGACTTCTATGTTCGGTGGTGTCCCTATGAGTGGTACTGGTGGCTCGGTGAGTGGTTGGATAGCTATATGATGTGTATCATGTGATTGCGGGATGTGTTTAGATGGTTTTGATGTTACGAGAAAGGTTGCTTAGGATGTGAAAAGGACTATTTGATGCTTGATTTCTGTCTTGATGTGTTGTACAGTCTCGAGTTATGATCGTGTTGGGGGATCTTTTATGTTATTTATTTGTGGAACGAAGCAGACTCTAATGTTTTGTTGATGAGTTCAGACTCAGGAAGATTAAATGATTGCATAGTAGTTGTGGTTGTGAAAGGATATAGAGAGATGTCAATTTCAGGCTAAGCATGTGGGGTATCACCTGCAGGGTAATCTACGAATGTGTGATCCTTATGATGTTGTGTGGAGAGTTTCTTTCTACTAGTGGTTTATATATGTTGTGATTTGAGTTTGGATCGATTGAGAAAGTTGACTTGACTGTCACGAGGATGAATGCGAGCTTAGCAGATGATTTGAGGTATTTTATGGTTTGTGTTGCATGAGCTTGTGGAGAATTTAGTTGAATCTCACTGCAGGATTATGGCAGTAATAGAGTATGGGTATTGTGAGTTATCAGATGTTTTGTTCTATGGCTTTGAGCCATGTGGGGGAGTCTTCTATCGATAATTTGATTGCATGATTATGTGTTGTATTGGTTTCGGTCTGAGGCATACTTGTGGATCGGTTATGACTTGCAGAGTTTGGTTTTGAGGATTACCTAAGCAAGGAAATTTCTAGATGCATGATGTATTACACCTTATGGATATATGGAAGTCTTGGGAATGGTTTAGGGTTGCTGTTCGAGATGGATGTAATGTACTAATAAAAGGGATTCACTCGGTTGCTTAGAGGTATGGATTACTTCTTTGGATGTTATTGTGCTAATGGGACACAGGTCGTTCGACCCGTTTGGGCAGTGCAATTGAGATTTGAGCAGAGAGGATAACTCTCAAGAAGGTTCTAAAGAGTTCAAGATTCATATGTGGCATTTGGAGGATTTCCCCGGATTTGTATATGGCTAAGATCTGAGATTTGATTTGGATGGTGTTGGGACTTGCGATATTTCTGTATCACTATGGATTTTATATTTCAATATCAGAAAGGTAAAAGGAACAACTTTAAAGTCACAGAAGGTCTCTTTAGAGTGGGTGTCTCGGTTGTGGTACTTTTGGGGTGCTTAAAAGGGAATACATCAGCTGATAGGCCTTAGGGCTGTGTGGTTTTATGCTAGGATCTCTTATGGTGAGCTTTGGGTAAGGATCGTGATATTATGGAAAGAAGAACTATCAACTTGAGGGTAATTCGGAAGGAACTCGAAGAAATAAGACAACTTAGTAGTAGGTTGGATTGACACAGTAATGGATATGATCGGTTCTTTGGGTACTTATGATGTGGCGGGTCTCTATAGGTGTTTTGTGGAAATACTCTTGGGTTTGGAAACCTGCGTGGCTTGGCTGAGTTAGAGGGATTTAGTTCTAATGGCTTGGTTATGTGCAAATGGGTTTCGAAGTGTTCTCGATGATTTCTGCCACAACTGGAGATGGATAAAAATCTACAGGTATGAAGGGTATGTTGCGTGTTGTAATTTTCTCCTGGATTGGATCAAGTGGAAGGTTTATAGCTGGTCGGGTATGTATTCTGCTAGTGACTCAGAGTTGATAATGAGATTCTTGTGCTTTTCACATGATGGCATGATAGATGCGGTGCATCCTGTGGGATTGTGATTTGCATGTATAAGATGGCAGTTCAGTTTTGGTGGGAAGGTTATGAATTTTGGATAGCATGGACGGTTTCAGATGTTTAGATGAATTTTATTACTACTTGGTATTTCCTGAGAAGGGTGCGCATCTCAGAAGGCACATTGTGTTCTGACTTTGGATGCTTCATTGGTATTGCGGTACTCGCCTGGTTGATCGACAGTTGATATTCATATTTTACCATGTGGTGCAGGGGAATTATAGAAGTATTTCTTGTGGGATGATTGTGTATGAGAGATGTGTCAGTAATTCGAGTGGTGAAGTTGGGATCGGCTATGGTGATTCATGTGTTCTATGGATTTGGAGACTGAGAGTTCTCAGAAGCAGATTGTTTCGGGGTTGCAGACTGTGAATATGTGGCCGAGTTAGCCAGATGCTGCTATGTGTTATGGTTAGATTATTCTGTACTTTTGGAGGGCTATTTATCCATTTAGGGATGACCGGAGTTGATTTAGGTGCCTATTAGTAGGCCTAATGAGGATGTGTATTCTACACTGGGTCAGATTTGTTTACTCAGAATTGTTAGTGTTGAGGGGTGTGTCATTCTGTTAGAGTTGAGCTTGTTCGTGTTCTGATATGTTCTATATGTTACGCTTTTATTGGTTATATGCACACATGATGCGGTTCTGTTTCGGCCTTGTAGCAGAATTCGAGCGAGATTGTTATTGGGGTATTGAATGATGTATTGCGCCTTGGTTATGGTCTTTCCGGGTTGAGGTATAAGTTTTTTATTCGCCTCTCTATGTTTATGGTCATTCACTTCATGTACTTGATGCCGAATTGCGTGTGGTTGTTGATTTTGAACATTGTAGCTTGTTGTATTTCATATGGACCGGTGTTTGGATAGGGTCACACATTGCAACGTGAATATTTTGGGATATAATCCTTTGTGACAGATTTGTGTGTCTTGGTTCCACTATGTGTGATAGTTTAATATCATTGCATTTGTGGTGGTACTTGTTGAGCTTGCGGGGCAGTTCTCTCATTTGAGTCATTTTCCATGTCTAAGTATATTTGAATTGTTGCTTATTGGTGCACGGATTGCACGGTTTGTGGCTTTAGGTTGTATTGGTGTGACATGTCAATAGAATAGTTGTGTTTGATGAGATGAGGTCATTGGACCTAGAATGGGTACTATCGAATTTGATTATGGTATGTTTGGAAGAATAATTCAGAAGTCGGCTTAGAATTTGGCTTTGGTTCTTATCGGATGAGAGAGAGCTCTATGACTTGTTGATCTGAGGAGTGGTTATGAGTTTCTGCATGTTTCTTTCATCATCGATAGTGTACGAAGGTGTTGAACGAAGTTTTATTTGATATGAGGTTCATTTTCGGTACCAGTTTTATTTTTGAGCAGTTACTGTGATCGAAAATTATTGCTACGAATATGTGAGTTATTTGGTATATCATGTGATTACATCTTGGGTTATGGTTATGGCTTTATACAACTTGTTCAGACTTATACATTGTGTAGATGCGAGATTCAGTTCTTGTAAGGAATTCCAGATATTGGAAATTGGGTTCCAAGGTTTATGGGCTAAGGTTGATGGAAGAATCTTCGGTTATGTTGAGTTGATGGACTTATATGGATTGGGGTTACATGGAATCACCCCCGGGTATGCGCATGGTAAGATGACAAACTGAACTGATGGTTTTAGAACGACTCTTGTCACGTTCGAGGACGAACATATGTTTAAGTGATGGAGAATGTAACAACCCAACCGGTCGTTTTGAGCATTTACATTCCGTCCAGCTGTTTGAAGTCCTGTGTAGCTTCATATGATGTATTATGACTTGTGTGAATCGTCAGTTTTGGTTTTCAGGTAATTCGGGATTGATTTGAAAGAATGATTCTCAACTAGGAAGCTTTAAGTTGGAAAAGTTGACCAAGTTTGACTTTTGTGTATTTGACCCCTGATCGGAGTTTTAATGGATCTGTTAGGTCCGAATGGTGATTTTGGACTTGGGCGTATGCCTGGATTTATATTTGGATATTTCTAGAAGGGTCCAACACTATTTGGCGAAAGTTGGCAATTTAAAGGTTTGGAATGTTCATAAGTTTGACCAGGAGTTGACCTTGATGATATCGGGTTCAGATTGTGGTTCCAGGAATTGGAATAGTTTCCTTATGTCATTTGGGACTTATGTGCAAAATTTGAGATCATTCCGAGCTGATTTGATATAGTTCGATACGAGTTTTGGATGTTGAAAATTCAAAAGTTCATTAAATTCGATTTGAGGTGTGATTCGTGGTTTTGATGTTGTTATGCGTGATTTGAGGCCTCGAGTATGTCCATGTTATATTATGGGACTTGTTGGTATGTTCGGACGGGGTCCTGAGGGGCTCAGGTGAGTTTCCGACATGGTTCGGATCATTTCGGATGGTTGTTATACTGCTGATTGCTGGTGTGTCTGCAGAGCATCTCGATAATGGAGCCAGGCTCGCGATCACATAGAAGAGTTCTGGAGCTGAATAATTTTCTTTTTCGATTTCGCGTCATCAGGAATGCGTTCTTTTAGGTTTGTGTTGGTTACTATTCGCATTCGCATATGAGGCATCATGTTCGCATAAAGTTGAGCTGAGAGCTAGGAGCTGGGGACTTCTTCATTGCATTCGCGTAAGCTGCACGATCGCGTAGTGTAAATCTATGTGGTCATCGCATTTGCGTGGGCTGTATTGCGAATGCTTAGAACAATTTTGGTGGCAGTTGCACTTGTTCTTCGCGATCGCAAAGGATTTTCCGCGATTGCGACGTGTATTGCTGTTCAATGATTATAAGTACTCTATTTCGAAGGTTTCTGACATTTTTCCATATTTTGAGCTATGGAGCTCGGATTTGGGCAATTTGGAGGCGATTTTCACCACATAGATTGGGGTAAGTATTTTCTACTCAGTATTGATTTTATTCCGCCATTCCATCTTCGTTTTTGGCATTTGATTGATGATTTCAAAAGTGAAATAGGGGATTTTTGTCTAAACCTTCCTAAAGTGAATTTTTGAGTTTTGAACATCGATTCAGAATCGGATTTGAGAGAAATTAATATGGTTGGACTCATAATTGAATGGATTATCGGATTTTGTGAGTTTTGTCGGGTTCTGAGGTGCAGGCCTGGGTTTGGCTCTTTGGTTGACTTTGAGTAAATGTGTAAAGATTCGACCTTTATCATTTTAGATTGTTTCCTTAGGCATTATTTGATGTATTTGAATTGCTTTTGGCTAGTTTCGAGCCGTTCGGAGATTCTTACGTACGGTATGGCATTTCTAGAGTATTGTTTGGCTTGCTCGGTATTGGATTTTGCTTGTTCGAGGTAAGTAACACTTCTAAACTTAGAATTTAGGGCATTTATCCCTATGAAATGTGTTGTTGGTGTTGTGTTGGGGTGACACACATGCTAGGTGACGGGCGCGTGGGTGTGCATTGTGGTAAACATGAACGAGGTTGATTTCTGTACTGAGTTGCTATCCATTATTGTTTTATCTGTGAAATTCCCATTTGTTAGCATAATTGAGCTATGATTTATGCTAGAAATCATGTTTAGGCTATGTGCTTATTCGGTTGAGGCCTAATGCGGCTATTTTTGTTGTTTTGAGTTATCTACTTTAACTGCAATTATATACTTAGTCATGGCTCATTATTTGCATATCATATCTCAATCTCTATTTATCATTCACTGTTACATAATATGTTATCATTGTTTAGGCTGAGTGGTACGAGATTGTGAGCCCTTGAGACTTGAGAGACTGATGACTGAGGTGGGCCTGAGAGCCATGTTGTGAGTGTTATTGTGGATCGGGCTGTCATGCCATGACCTTGGGGAGCGGGACCGGTGCTCGACTGAGTCGCCCAGGTCAAGCAAGCCTACTTAGTGCCTACCATTCCACCTCACCCATGAATAATTTTAGGATAAATATAAAAAGTTAAACCAATAAAGAGGATAGTATGCACAACAACAACTTTCATTCTTACAAAAGCTTCATTTACAGTTACAAAAATATTTCAAATTCATGGTTAAAAGAGAAAACATCCAACAATTTCAACAACGCTTTTAGTTAGTTTTCCCCTACTCAAAACACAACCCACAGTATGTCTATGGAGCCTCTACGTGAATAAGAGTACAAGATGAAAGTGCCGGTAACAGGGTCCCAGCTATACCTCAAAACACAATGTGCAAAATCAAATGTCATAAGGCCCCGAAGTATAATAGGGCTCACCGAATCAACTGAGAAGAGGTATGCCTATCAAGAACCTGAGTCACCTACTGTGGAGCCACCTGCATCCATTGAAGAAGCAGCGTCCCCGGCAAAAGGGACGTTAGTATATATGGAATAGTACTACAGTCAAACCTATTTATAACAGTCTCGTTTGTTCCGAATATTTTTGGATGTTATAGCGAAGTGCTGTTATAGAGAACATATATTATAACATCGCATAAAAATTGGTTCCGAAAAAGCTTGGCTTTTATAGAGAAGTGTTGTTATATAGGGATGCTGTTATAGAGAGGTTTGACTGTAGTATGTAAAGCTAAATACCCTCTCATGAAATAGAATGCCAATATAAGAAGAGGAAAATCATGAAAGCAACAAGGAAAAACCAATATATCCAAATGCCAAGTTAAAACATAACAAATTTTCAAATAAAAATTAACATTTTTGATTGGGAGATCATTAGCCTCCGATCATCACACCATACACGGGGCATGGAGTCCTATCACGGCTCGATCGGCTGAGCCATCTTCCATGAATGAATATGGATCGTCATGGTGATATGAATAAAATACAATGATAAGAAAGAGGAACCGCCATGAGCGCGACATGGCGTCCGATCACCACCCGATCGGCTAGGTCGTCTCCTCACATATGCCGTGTGAGTCGACATCCAATCCAAGGCCAGCAACAATCTCATCCCAATTAAGGGGAATATTCTCAACACCTAAATTTTATCTTAATTAAGGGGAATAACTTCAATCAACTCCTACACCGGCACGTGTAGTTTCGGGTGTGGGCCGTTACAACCCACCCTTCTTCGGCTCGCTAATGATACCCCCAAAAGCATTGTTTTTTTGTATACAAAGGAAATAGAAATATAAATGTATTCATCTCATAGCCTTTCATACCATATATGGCTTCATTAGCACTTTTAACCACCCACAACATCATTATTTCATTGGCTCTCTTGGCCATACATAGAGTTCTTCATTCATGGCACGGTGGCCGTATTTCATATTTCACACTTTTGTTTCTTTACTTTCAAGGATCATTATCATAAACATTAACATATAGAATATTCTAGAAATCATGACTTTAAGTTCATTAGTAATGAAGGCTTTAAACACGATGGATTTCTTTCAAAGACTTGAGCATAATGACTGGCAATTGAAGCACGAGTTAAAATCATAAACGATCATTATACCATTTATTCTTGAGATACGTTTCCCAAACGGCAATATACAATTTCAACTCATGAGTAAGTAAGAATTCCAAACACCTTGGAAATACTTACAAAGGAGAGCTTAGTGATTTACAACTGAAACATGGGTTCAAATCATATGCATTAGTTACAACAACCATATTTGAACATTTTTGTACATAAGCATTAGGAAAAACAATTATCGGAAGCAATTCAAAACAGTAGGGACATGAGTTTGAACAAACCACATTTGAAACTTACGAGGAACTCATGGATTCCGATTCTAGAAAGGGAGTTTATCCAACACACCTTACTTGAGCTTTTCTTAGATTACTACACGTCCCAATACTTCTAGCAATTTCAATCTATAGGAAGATAGTGAAAATCGAATAATAATTAGAAGGATTCTCATGATATAAGTCTCTTGGGAATTTCGTCAAACACCTACTATGCAAAATCGAATGTAAGGCTCTAGAATGGTAATCCCTTCCTCCCTCAACCAATTTCAACAAGGATCTTCCCGAAATAGTTCAACGGCCCCATATACTACCTCCTATTGGCATATGCATGACCTATATCCAACTCCACAACTTACTTAGACCCATAACAACTTGCATGAAAGCTTAGGAGAAGGACTTATCCGGATAGGTGATGGCCTAGTGAGTGGCTTCCTTGATTCTTTAAGATTGGGGCAAGAATGGATGAGTAGAATTGATAGAGCTTCTCCCTCTCTATCTAAATTGATATCCTCACTCTAAAACATCAAGTTATAACTTATAAAATAACCAATCCCTAAGGCCTTATATTAAAATAGAGTCAGATTAGAATATTTCCAAAAATAACTCCCCCGATGTCAATTATGTGGTGCAATTCCATGGTACAAGAACAGATTTGTGGCCAGCAGAATGGCTACAAAATGGTATGTCGATTCCGCGATGTAGTTT
>AWOL01S0067963.1:0-14803 GCA_000715115.1 Nicotiana otophora
AAGAGCAATTATATTTACACATACATATCTCCTGAATTCTTTTTGTTATAAAATTACATGTTTGTCAAAAATATATATATAACCGATTGCGCGTGTATATATCTGTTTGTACATACACACATATGCGTATATGTATATATGTACGTATATGTGTATGATTCAAATTATAGATCTGCTTTATTCAGCCCAGCAAATTATAGTGAAAATTCAGAGGTCCAACAAAATCATTAGAACAAAAGCAACAACTGTCTAAGATTAATAGATGCTTCAAAGTATAAACCTGTTCCAAACCAAACGAAAAAACTAAAGAAAACAAAAGATTATTCGCATTCAGCTAGATTTTCGACATGAATCAATTTAGCAAAAAGTACAGTACAGAAGAAAGATTTAGACGAACATACCCATTGAATCACTTCTGTTGCTTCTCTCCCTCTGAAGCTGCTCGGCGATGGCGACTAGGGTTTTTGAGTGAAGCACATTATAAAAGGATTGTCATTACCCTCCTGGGCGAGTCCTTTCGGCCCATGGGCCCATTTTAAAAGCTGGCCCAAATCCCATTTCATCGAAGGACAAGTGATTTGTATGGCCCGTTTGGCCATGATTTTTGTTTCTTTTTTAAAACTTCAACTTGAAATGTTATTTGCAGAAATATTAACAATAAAATACTTTTAATTATACGATACAATCAAACTGGCCTTGTTTGCCAAGTGTTACTAGTATTCTTCAATAGAATTTAAAGGAAATTAGGTGAAAGCTAGAAAGTACTAAAGTCCTAAGATGTAGTCTGGAGGCATCCTTTAGGACAACATTTTGTTAGAGATTTAAGAGTTTTGGAAGAGGGAAATTCAAGGAAAATAGTTTCTTTTTATGGGACATTTACGCCGCGAATAATGTTCATTTAGAAAAAAAATATGTTCGAATACAAAATAAATATGTACTATCGTACTTTCATGATATACAGTTCACATTTTGTGTAGCATTACAAAAATTGGTGTATACTAATAAGGTATACAAAATACATAACTGTTGCCGTGTAAATTTTAATTTGTAAACAGATATCGGCGTATAAACATTTTGGCCACATGGATAATCATGAAAAATCTCTTATGTTTTTCTTTTGCGATAAAACTAGTCCAACAACAACAATAAGAGTTTTTTACTTAAATTGTCCGTTATCTATGAGATTAGGTTCATTTTTGTGTTTCAAATATAACCAGAGCATCTTTAATCCCTTAACTTTGCTAAAGTGGAGCACATTTGGTTTCACTAAAAGAGTCTAAGTTAAAAACTAACCGAATGAGTAATTTTTTTAACGGTGCTTTCTCAAATAATAGCCCTCTGCCTTCTTTCCTAACTGAAGAGGCATTATTTTGGCTTTCACTGATGCACATTTTCCTTCCTCCTGTTTTCATTTTCATAGGACAAGGTGAAACTAAAAACTTCATATGTTTTATTAGCGACAAAAAATAATCTGCTAGGCGTATCAACCTATACATATAGTCTTAGACAGCATCCCAACTATTTTATACCAATCTTCAGCAACGAAATGGTTCTTCTATTGTATCAAAAAACATCCTCTTATAGCAGCAGCAACCAATCTTTTTCAACCAATTTTTTTCAACAGAAACTTATATACTAAAAAATGTATCTCCAGTCACTCTACTTTCTTGAGTTGTGTGCATATGATCCTGGTTAATTGGTCCTCTTCTTACCTATAATTAAGAAAATATTGCAGTCGCCGTATTAATAATATAATCAAATAGAGTGATATGTGTACTAAACTCATACCTGAAGCTTTATAAGAGCAAAAGATGCAGTAGAATATGAGGATTCTTGTCGCAATATCTCATCATCATGAGAATCTGGATACACATAATTTAACTTGCAAGTTCTTTTATTATAGCCTGGATTGTGGCATAAGCTACAATCCAATGTTTTTTGCTTCCTTTTCATTTTTTGTCTACTTGCTCCAACTTCATCACACTCTTTTCTCCTAAGCTTTTGTTTTCTTCCTTTAGTACTTTCTCTTTCCGATCGTGGAGGCAAAGGAGGTATATTACTCGACATAGTCCACATCTCTTGACCATTCATAGGTAGAATAANTTGTTGCCGTGTAAATTTTAATTTGTAAACAGATATCGGCGTATAAACATTTTGGCCACATGGATAATCATGAAAAATCTCTTATGTTTTTCTTTTGCGATAAAACTAGTCCAACAACAACAATAAGAGTTTTTGACTTAAATTGTCTCTTATCTACGGGATTAAGTTCATTTTTGTCCTTCAAATATAACCAGAGCATCTTTAATCCCTTAACTTTACTAAAGTGGAGCACATTTGGTCTCACTAAAAGAGTCTAAGTTAAAAACTAACCGAATGAGCAATTTTTTTAACGGTGCTTTCTCAAATAATAGTCCTCTGCCTTCTTTCCTAACTGAAGAGGCATTATTTTGGCTTTCACTGATGCACATTTTCCTTCCTCCTGTTTTCATTTTCATAGGACAAGGTGAAACTAAAAACTTCATATGTTTTATCAATTCCACTTGACACATCAAAAGCAAATAAAACCAAAATAAAGAGTCATTAAACTCATCTCCTTCATACAGAAAATGTTAAACTTCTGAAAAGTATGCTATTGTAGCCATTTATAGTAGCAAACGCAAAATAAGAGTTACTAAAATCAACTCTTTTACATCAGCCTTTTAGCGACAAAAAATAATCTGCTAGGCGTATCAACCTATACATATAGTCTTAGACAGCATCCCAACTATTTTATACCAATCTTCAGCAACAAAATGGTTCTTCTATAGTATCAAAAAACATCCTCTTATCGCAGCAGCAACCAATCTTTTTCAACCAATTTTTTTCAACAGAAACTTATATACTAAAAATTGTATCTCCAGTCACTCTACTTTCTTGAGTTGTGTGCATATGATCCTGGTTAGTTGGTCCTCTTCTTACCTATAATTAAGAAAATATTGCAGTCGCCGTATTAATAATATAATCAAATAGAGTGATATGTGTACTAAACTCATACCTGAAGCTTTATAAGAGCAAAGGATGCAGTAGAATATGAGGATTCTTGTCGCAATATCTCATCATCATGAGAATCTGGATACACATAATTTAACTTGCAAGTTCTTTTATCATAGCCTGGATTGTGGCATAAGCTACAATCCAATGTTTTTTGCTTCCTTTTCATTTTTTGTCTACTTGCTCCAACTTCATCACACTCTTTTCTCCTAAGCTTTTGTTTTCTTCCTTTAGTACTTTCTCTTTCCGATCGTGGAGGCAAAGGAGGTATATTACTCGACATAGTCCACATCTCTTGACCATTCATAGGTAGAATAAAAGATGCATAGATCCTTCTATAAGTTTCTACCTTATAACAATCATCCACATATAAATTAATATCATCATGTTTAGCCAAATAGGGGCAATGGCATGTTTGCAAGGGAGTCATGTTAGATCCCATTTTCTTCAATTGCATTTTCTATTTAGCAAATTTACAACCCAATTGTTCATTATGCTTGCTCCTATTGTCTCATAATTCCACTCATTTGACTTCCTAGGAATAAATTCAGTTGTACTAGCTCGATTTTTGTGCAATACATTCTTAATCCTAGGGCAAATATCACCATCATTCCACTTGGCACCTTTATCCCTATTTGCTTGTTTCCTTGTCATAAGGCGATACCTTAACTTCTCCAATAAAGTGATAATCGGCTTATCTCTAGCCTCAATGATCATGCTATTAAAACATTCACACATATTATTGAGTAAGGTACATTTCACAGTTTGAAGGAAGTGAGATTTAGACCATTCGGCATGTGACTTTTTATTGAGCCAATTAGCAGCTTCTGAATCTAGATCACAGATGTCAACCATACAATCATCAAACCACTTTATTGTTGTAGCCTCTGCAGCCGTCCAAATGGCATTCCTGAGAGAGATACCACTGAACTCGGCCCTCTTAAAGTTGTTATAGAGGTGTCTCATACAGAATCGATGACAAGCATATGTCAATACCTCATCGAACGCTTCAATCAAATTGTTTTGCTTATCTGACATGAAGGTACATGTGCCATCATCATCAATATCTAAGTCAAGCTTCAAATAATTTAAAAACCATTCTCACGATTCCTTTCTTTCCTTCTCTACAACTGCATATGCTATCGGAAAGATATTATTATTCGGATCAAGCCCAACAACAGTTAACAATTGAGTCTCATACATTGGACCCTTAAGCCAACAACCACCCACCCTAATTATTCTTCTACAACCAGTCTCAATAATGGAGAATATAACAAGATTTAATAATTTAATTAATATGCAACAGTGATCTTCATAATTTAAACACATAATCCTTCATATTTAGTGTGTGTACACACTCGACACCTCGTGTACACAACTTTTATCACATTACAATTAATACCAATCCTAGGGAAAATTTCCCCCACACAAGGTTAGACAAGTCACTTACTTCGATTTGCTCCAATTTAACCAAGTAGTGTTTCTTTTTCCTCGATTTTCTGATTCCGATTGACTCGTATCTAGTCATAATTAATTCGATACAGTCAACAAAAATTATGGAATCAATTTCATAAGAAAATACTATATTTTTCAATAAAATCAGAAATTAACTCAAAAATGGCCCATGGGACCCACATCTCGGAATCCGGCGAAAGTTATGAAATATGAACGCTCATTCAACTACGAGTCCAACCATACTATTTTTACAAAAATCCGACATCAACTAGACCTTCAAATCTCAAATTCTTATTTTGAAATCCCTAGGCTAAAATCCTCTAATTTCACCTCAAAAATATGTAATCTATTCGAAATATTCAATGATAATCCAAAATAATTGGCTAAAATCCTCTAATTTCACCGCATCTGCGAAAATTGCTCAGCCCAGCTGCCTTCGCTTCTGCGAGCTTTGGACCGCATCTACGACTTCGGAGGTGCGGAAAATTCCATCGCACTTGCGGACCTGTCCGCACCTACGCCCTTCCTCTCACTTCTGCGTAACATGAGCCGCATCTGCGGCTCCAACTGGGCAGCCCTTCGTCAGCTTATGCAAGCCACAACTCGTTTGTGCGAGTCCGCACCTGCGGTTAGTCCCTTCGTAGGTGCGATGACACAAGAAGCTGCAAATTTCTGAATTTGCCTAAGTCCAAAAATTGATCTGATTTCGATCTGGATCGCACTTGGGGTGCTCGGGACCCCCGTTCGAAAATACCAACAAGTCCTAAATCATCATACGAACTTAGTCGAGTCTTCAAATCATATCCAACAATACCAAAAACACGAATCACACATAGATTCAAGCCTAATAAATCTTAAGATTTTTTAACTTCTACATTCGATGTCGAAACCTATCAAATCAAGTCTGATTGACCTCAAATTTTGTACACAAGTCATAAATGATATAACAGAGCTGTTAAAATTTTCAGAACTGGATTCCGACCCCGATATCAAAAAGTCAGCTCCCCGGTCAAACTTCCAAACTTAAATTCCTATTTTAGCCATTTCAAGCTTAATTTCACTACAGACTTTCAAATAAAATTTCGATCACGCTCCTAAGTCCAAAATTACCATACAGAGCTATTGGAATCATCAAAATTCTATTCCAGGGTCGTTTGCACATATCGACATCCGGACATTATTTAAATTTAAACTTTTACTTTTTCTTCAAAATTCTATATCTCGGGCTAGGGACCTCGGAATTTGATTCTGGGCATGCACCCAAGTCCAAATTTATGATACGGACCTACCGGAACTGTCAAAATACTGATCCGAATCCGTTTGCTCAAAATGTTGACCAAAGACAACTCAGTTGAGTTTTAAAGCTCTAATTCATATTTTAATCCATTATTCACATAAAAACTTTTCAGAAAATTTTAGAACTGCGCACGCAAGCCGAGGAATGATAAATAGTACTTTTCGAGGTCTTATAATACAAAATTAATTATTACATTTAAAGATAACATTTTGGGTCATCACACCCACCTTGTTCCGAATATCCTCATTTCTAATTATATCTCTTATAGTGTGCCCACACAACCATTTTAGCATCCTCATTTTCACTACTTTTATCTTCTAGACATAATATTCTTGACTGACCAATACTTCACCCCATACACCATAGTCGGTCAAACCATCACTTTATAAAATATACCTTTTTTAAGTCTAGGTGGTACATACGTAACACACAAAACATCGAATGTGAGTCTCCATTACATCCATCCTGCTACAATACAATGTGTGACATCATCATCAATCTTTCCATTACTTTAGATTGTAGACACAAGATACTTGGAACTTCTTCTCTTGGGGATGACTTGTGTATTATGCCTCACTTCCACGTCAGCATCATAAGTTACGTCACCGAAGTTGCATTTCAAGTATTCAATTTTAGTCACGCTTAACCAGAAACGTTAAGACTCTAGGGCCTGTCTCAAAATCTCCAATCTATCATTAACACCAACCCGCGCCTCGTTAATCAGTACAACATCATCTGCAAATACCATGCACAATGGAACCTCCCCTTGACTATGCCACATTAATTTATCCATCGCAAAGGCAAATAAAAATGGGGTTGATATAATCCCATCACGACTGAAAAGTATTACGAGTCTCCTTCCACCGTCCTTCGTGTTTTTGTCACGACCCAAAATCCTAACATGTCGTGGTGACGCCTAACATGGTACTAGGCAAGCCGATTTCTCCTAAATATTTCCAACACTTTTAGCAAGAATGAATTTAAAGTAATTTTAGTAGTAAAAATTCGCATAACTAGGATAGAAAACCCAAAATAAAATACGAAATTCCCAACTATCAGGGTATTATAGAGTACATGAGCATCTATACATTGCAAGTTTGGAGAACACGATCTACAATAGTCTGAGACCAAATACAGTAATCAAGAAGTTAAGGAAAGAGATACAAGGTCTGTGAAACATCGGCAGTTATCTCAGAATCTCTGGATAATCAACTGTGCGAAGAAATTAACACCCACTGTGTCCGAAAATACCTGGATCTGCACACGAAGTACGGGGTATGGTATGAGTACAACCAACTCAGCAAGTAACAATACTAAATAAAGAACTGAAAGTAGTGACGAGCTTCGCAGCTGAGTCTAATTACAATAATTTCCAACATAACAAGGTAGGCATGCTTTCAAGTTCAACATTTAATGTCAAAACATAAATTTCATGTCAAGTTCAACTGAAACATAAGATAATCTCCCAGAAAATTTCAAAGCAGTGGTATAAAACAATTGAAGTGCAACAATAATGAAATCAAATGCACCCTCTCAAGATCACAGTCACCCAACCATTCCATTTACTTAGCACTCGCACTCAGTAGGTACCCGCACTCACTAGGGGTATGTACAGATTCCATAGGGGCTCCTTCAGCCCAAGCGCTATAATATGCACGGACAATTCACGTGTTGTACGGACAACTCACGTGCTATAGTATCAATATATGGATCTGCACTGATAATTCACATGCTGCACAGACAACTCACGTGCTATAGTATAATATCATGTGCTATAGTATATATCTCACAATCAGGCTTTCGGACTCACTCAATGATAAATCCCTCCAGTCTCTCGGGCTCTCAAAAATCATGAAATCAACCCAAACAACAATGATATGATGCATCAATAATGAAAAATAGAGACTGGGATAAAATAAACAAGTACACTATGACTGAATACAAAAATAATAATTTAGCAGATAGTTCAACACGTACACGACCTCTGTGGGTCCCTACAATGCCAATACATAATCTAAATATGAATTGTTGTTCAATTTCTCTACTATATGAAAAATGTACATATAACAATAGATTATTCAACTACACAGTTCCATGGAATTTGACTAAGTCACAATTCCTACGGTGCACGCCCACACGCCCATCACCTCAAAACCGATCACATAACACATAATCCGGGATTTCATACCCTCGGAACCAAATTTAGAACCGCTACTTACTTCAAACCGTATAATTCTTTATTCTGCTGTGTCTTTGCCTCGTGAATCGGTCTCCAAATGCTGCGAATCTAGTCACAAATAATTTGATTTAGTCAATACGAATTATAAGAATTAATTCCATATGAAAATATAAAATTTTTAACAAAATTCGAAATTGCAATCAAAAATTGCCCGTGGGGCTCACATCTTGAAACCCGACAAAAGTTATAAAATATGAACACTCGTCCAACCACGAGTCCAACCATATAAATTTCACCAAATTCCGACATCAACTCGACCTTCAAATCCTCAATTTTGAGGATTTCTACCATTTTCAACCCGATCTTTACCCATTTGAACTCAACAATCTTTCTACAAACCTTATTGGTACGTGTATGTATAAATAGTACTCTCACACCCAAGAATCATACTTCCAATCACTCATCTTTACCCAAACTCGAAATTGAAGACTAGAGTTAGGAATTCTTACCTCTTTGAAGTCCTAGCAAGATCCTTGTGAAATCTTCAAACCTTGAACAAGAATTGATGAACAAATGACTAGGTCTTCACTTTCTCTCTCTAAGATGCTCTCACCTCTCTCTAAAATATTAGATGAAAAACTTCAAAATGACCTCCAATAGTGTTTTATGAGAATGAGGTCGGGTTTATAAAATCAGAAAATGAAGCTCCGAAATACACTATGCGGTCGCATATGCAACGGCATAATGCTCCTGCGGCCCGCGAAATGGCCGCAAAATGGCTCATCGGAACTGGGTATTTTCTGCCCAGGTGTGCGGTAACTATGCGGCCCGCAGACTTGTTCTGCGGTCGCATAATGCACTGCAAAACAGTTCTGCCATCGCATAATCGACCGCAGATTTGCACTTACACCTGCCCAGCTTCTGCCCATTCTGCGGCCATTATGTGGCCCGCAGAGTGATTCTGCGGCCGCAAAGTAGACCGTAGAAATGCATCTTTTTGCCAAAATTTTTTCTTTAACTCCCCCACGCATTGTTCAACCCCAAAAGTCCGTACCGCGGCAAGCTTACTCACCACGAATAATTTCTACAATTCTCAAACACGTAAACCTAGTTCGGCACCACGAAAAACTTAATTTTCTTAGCAAAAATTTTTCGGGGTCGTTACACATAAATCAACATCCGGTCGGCCTTTTAACTTAAATTCTAAACCTTGGAACTAAGTGTTTCAAATCATTCCAAAACCTCACTGGACCCGAACCAATTACCCCGGTAAGTCAAATAACAACCGTAAAACATAATTTGAGCAATAAATAAGAAAAAAAGGTTGTAATACTCGAAACGACCAGCCAAGTCGTTACAGTCTCCGATGTACATATTCTTAATAGCCATGGTATGTGCTACAAGTACGCCATTAACCTCCAAACATTTCAATAAAAATTATCTTGAAACTTTATAGTACGCCTTTTCCATGTCAACAATAAAACTAGTCCGAACAGCGAATTTAGGTAACTAATGATTATGGACACTTCTCTAGTCTTACAATGTCTTATTTCTCACAACAAAAAAAGAGAGAATTTTGATCTTGCTTATGCATCTGCTTTAGTGGGGTTTAATTAATATATCATAATAGTACCGTGTTAAAATCATAAAAGAAATGATTAATAGATCTACACTGATTGTTAAAAAAAATAAGTTTATGCAATCAAAGAATTTAGTCTTTTCACCCAGCAAATATTATTACTACAGTACTGCACTTTTTATCCTCTGCCACAATCTTTGAAATATTTTTCATTATCTAAAAGGCCAAATTCATAAACAACCCATTCAACTTGACTTTATTTTTAATTTTGACACTCTATCTCAATCTTGTTTCATTTTAGTCCTCCAATTCAATTTCTTATGTTTTATTTGAATACAAAAACTGAAACCAGTATAAAAAAATATAGCGCGTGTATATACACAAATCTGAAGTGTAATAAATATCCAATTAAATATTACTCATCCTTGTTAAACAGATCAATACTAAAATATCCGACCCGAATTTCTTGATGTCCATAATACTCAACTTGAAATACACAAAAATAAATATCTATTCTATTATAAAAAAATAATTTTCTTTGAGACATAGATTCACTTCAAAATTATGTATAAAACACAGAGCCAACTTGAATGGTTTTTATGTGGGTTTGGCCTATCTAAAATTATACTTGTGCCATGTTTTTTCTGATACAATTCTTTACGCTCCATGTAATAAATGTCATTCTTTAGTGATCAAAGAAATAATTTAATTTCGGCGCGCTATTGACGAAATACAAGGAAAGCCAGCCACCACAAATCTCTTGGCTGAAGAAATTCCTTCTTTACAAGAGTACGGAAAATAGAAGGGGAAAGTGTGTGTGTGTGTGTGTGTGTGTGAGAGAGAGAGGGGAGATCCCCACGCTCTCCCTCGGTCTCTCCGTCGCATTTTCTATTTCTCCATTTTGTATCTTCCAATTCATTGTACTTAGTTTGGGCGGTGTTCTTCAGCGATCTCTTCTCTAAGAGAAATGTCGGCCATTTCGAATTTCACGGCGTGCCGGCGTTTCGAAAATGTAGCTGGATTAACAAAAGACTCACCCGGGCTTGGTTTGATTCATAAGAAAGTGAATATTTCTAGACCATTCCAGAAGGTAATTTTGTTGAAAATAGGAGCAATTTGTTCTTGTTTTTAGTTTCTTAATAATTAAAATGTTACCTGGTGATTGGAACTTAAGAGGATTCTATTTTAAAATCATGAGCAGCTTTGCATTTTATGAGGAATGTTGTGCTTCACTTTGCTCTTTTGCAGGTGTCTCTTGTTCTTTCAAAAAGGATGTTTAAAGGTTCAAATATAAGAATGACAATGGTTGATGAGAGACTTTCCAGTGGGAAGGTTGTTGTGCCATCTGAAGTATTGGTACTGGATCTGCACTCCTCTCTTATTATTTTTGTGTACTTATTTTGGATAGTTTGAGTTGACTGTGCTTATACTTCTAGTAAAATTTTTGAGGCTTTCCATCAAATTTATGACCTTTTACACTGCATATTATTTTGCCCCTCCAGAAGGATTGTACACAAAACATTTTTGAGCATAGCTTTTCTTCCTTTTCTTTGTTTCCAAGCAAATTGTTAAGAAATGACATTCTCTTTTACTTTTCACTTATACTCTTGTTTCTTTAAGTATTCGTTTCACAGAGGAAAAAGACAAAATTATGTATTTATTTTAACACTTTTACATGAAAGTTACTCATGAGAAAGTTCAATGGAACTTTAAAAGCTGGATGAAGGTAAATTATCAAAAAATAAAATAAAAAATTGTGGAAGGTGTATCTGCTTTCTTTCTCGAACTACATAGTAGCAAAGTAATTGTTGTTCTCTATAAAATGTGATTATTGAAGAGTGTGAGTACCAAAGTTGTTTGACGTGCAACGGAAACTACTAGTGATGAGATGACTTTTATATGCAGGCATATGAGCTCGTCCAAGGAGCAAAAGTAAGTTTTATTTTGAGTTGAAATGTAACTGTTTTATGTTTGCTATATTTTTCTTTCTCTTAATCTGTGTTTGCATTTGTATTTGTTTGTGAAGTATGCATGTGGGATGTATCAGTTCTATGATTATTAATAAAACAACATACCAAATTGTTAAATGAATAGCATATATTTCCCCCAAGGCATGACAATTGACCTCCTGCTCAATTTTGAATCATCCTCCTCTTCAGGAGCATGGATATAACTTTATAAAGACATCCCGTTTTGCTGGATATCATCATAATTGTTAAAAATTATGACTTCAGAAAAATATTTTCATAGTCTTAAGAAATTAAGAATCATTATTCAGAAAACTTGCTCAACTCTCTAGCTCAATTATATTTTCATAAATTTGTACAGTTCAATTTTTTTTTCCAGTTTACTTCACTTATTCTCTCATCAATATGCAAAATAAACTAGTGACTGGTATTTTCTCGAGCACATTAAGAGTTTTTCTGCTGATTTACACTTGAGTTGCCATTGACAATGAAAACTTGGATGTATAGGTAAGATGGAGTTATATCATGGAGGGATCTTTGCCTGAACCACCAACTGCTGTTCTCTTGCATGGTATTCTTGGCAGCAGGAAAAACTGGGGTAATCATTTATTTAATTTTTTTTGTGAATTATGGCACATCAAATGCTCATTTATTGTGTATTCACTGAATTACTCATGATACTTTCAGAGTGCCTATCCTTTCTTGTCCTTGTTTCTGATGGCATATATGAAAATTGCACGCGCATCTTTCAGTCAAGCCTTCTTATGTAACTAGCAGGTGGCATTTTGCTTGAAATGTGAATTGTTGAAATGCCAGAATGTCTTAATGAGATTGATATTATTTCCAGATTAGCAATGAGGCATGAAAACAAATTCACGTGCCATCTAATTCCTTAATTTTCCAAATGCACAGAGTAATTCTTTCCATAACCATTCCCTATCTCTTGATAAAAAAAAGACAAATTTTATGTTGGGGTTAGCTATATGAATCCTATAAATCCTTTTCAGTTATTCAAGCTCTTTAGTACTTAAATGATTCATCATAATTAAACTTATAATGACTAATTTTATGTTGGTTGTCAATCTATCATAAACCTTTTTTATCCGGAATGATACATGATATGCTATGCGAAGCTCATATAGGCGGAGCCGTTCTAAAACAAGCTTAACTTCAAAATTCAATTTTAAATACGGTACTTCGTGCACATCAACTCTAGCAATTTTTTTTATATTGTCGAGTCAGCTTTTCCATATTGACGAGATCATATAAGATGGTCACATGTCTTAACACTTTTCTTTTAATAAGCTCGCAATGACTGAACTAGAGCTGCAAAAGGACTGGGCTGGTAGCACACTTATATTTTTCTTTTTGTTGAAAAGTGACTGGAGTGGTTGTAGGCTGCTTGAGCTCTACTTGTTTTGACCTCAAAACTTGTGTCTTATTTTGAGTTTGAGCTGGCTTGAATAGCTAATTGATCAAAGCTCGAGTTTGCTAATGGTTGTCTTGTCGCGCTTGCAAGTACAAGCTGGATATAATTATGTTGTATCATTTTTAGTTTTATATTCAATCCTTTGTTAGAGTATTGCATAACCCTCAAAATCTTCACTTTTCCTCCTTTCTTGTTAGGTCCAACCCATTGATATAGGGGTTATACAGCTTCATCTCGTGCTTAGCATGGCCTTTCGCCTTTCCCGGCACTGACAGACTGGTCTCCTTTTTAATTGTTTTCTTTAGGGAAAAACTTGTTGTGTAGCTTCCTTTGGAGAATTATCAGCCCCAGATACTGGCCCTTTTCTTCTCTCCTGCATCCCCACCTTCATTTCTCTATATGAGCTTCTGCCCAGGACAGCCTCTCTGTCTAAGTTTTGCCTCATAGTATATCAACTTGAAGCATTTTTAGATTGCCAAGAAAACAACTATTAAGTCTTTTATCAAGTATATATTCAATGGGAATATGAGTAAGATAAAGTTATCTAGGACAATTGACCTTTAAGTAGATTAATAATGTTCATCTTTTTTGGCTGTTAAGCTATTAGGTTGGCCTCCTTTTTCTCTTCATTATCCAAAAGTGGAGAGTGAATTTTTTCCCGATTGGTCTGACGTTTTCCAAGCCTAAGAGCTGATCTTGAGCCTTGTGGAATTCCTCTCAAAGTAGCTCGAGCTCTCTGATTTAGGCTTGCACAATTTTTAACCGACATTGAGTTCCTTGTTGAAGTTATCAAGTCGAGTTGGGACTGTCCAGATTTGGGCTCGTTTGCACCCCAAGCATGAACCAAGTTTCATGAACATCACGCTCCCTGTGAACTCTCCTTTAACCTTCAAGGACAGTTGTTTACTCAAATTTTGTTTCTTTTCTTTTTGTTTCGATCTAATTGTGTTGCAAGATTTTGCAATAGACTTCAGAATTCTGATAAAGAACCTGTAGTTTGAGGGAACTCATATTGCAATGAAATGCAAAATTGTTTGCTTATGGAAAGGAATGGTTTAAAAAGTGTTTCTATTGTTGGAATGCAATACAGATTCTACATCTTGAGGCATAGAGATTGTTCTTATTTCCATAGAGATTACTAGTTAAATTGTTGACATATTACTTCTTTAGACAGTTTCCTAACTCCTCCAATCTGCTTAACCAGTATTCCTGCTTCAAGCTTCTTATAGTCTCATCTTAGACCATTTCGATGACAATCTGAAATTTTCAGGAAGCTTTGCAAGGAGATTGGCCCAAGAATTTCCGAAATGGCAGGTAGTAGAGATAAACATTTATTCTCATTCCTTTATGTAGTATTTTAAAGAACTCTGCATCATGTTTAACTTGTCCCATTTGGATGGGAATGTGTTCTGTTGCATGTTGTTTACTTGATCTGTGAAGAATGAAGAGAAATGAAGATTTGATTTGACATTACTACCCTTGAGAGATGGGTTTATATATATATATATATAATATAAGCTAGGGATTGGACTCATTGAAAAGTTTCAGGAATAGGATTTCACATAACCATGGTCCATGGATTAGATAAAACCAACACCTGAGTGTTTATGGTAAAGAGTGCACAAATACCATCCTCTTCTCTGCTTTTCTATTCTTTTCTTTATTGAGCTGCTTACATTTTCTTAATACTATGTTACGTCCTCAAATATTTCTCTTTGGTTGCTGTGAAGAAAATATAGGGGCAAATTCAATTCCAAACTTCATAAAGTCATTATCAACAGCCTTTGAAAACACTTTGGAAGCCCATCGGTATAATTATGTTAGGTAAAATTTGTTATAGGGGGATGTAAGTGTCTACACATCA